>OU015498.1:43344289-43446789 GCA_907164885.2 Dolomedes plantarius
TGGAAAATGTCCTGATGAAGTTTTTAGTGGACTGAATAAATACGAACATTTCTTTGAACTTTCCGCAAAACTAACTATTCAGTAAGATATTCGTAGTTTTTATTTAAAGAATGTAACTGTGATCATTGTAACCACTGTCTGCATTATTGTTTTTTTTAAAGATATGTAGTAATCAATAAATCTTTCACATTAATTCATGTTTTAGTTATTAAATTTCCTTTAATGGGGTTTGCATATAAATTTGAAATGGAGTTTCGTATACGAAAATTAGCTTTAATTTTTTTAAATGAGAATTATGATAAGACTAAGCTCAATTCTATATATCGAAATTTTTATATATCGAATTTTTTGCGCGCAATTCGCTACTTCGATATATGGAGGTTCGACTGTATATATATATATATATATATATATATATATATATATATATATATATATATATATATATGTGTGTGAGAAAGAGCGAGGGTAATGAGAAATGCCTGCTCCTAGTTTTAATCTAACGTGTATTTAAACTAACGTGTATTCGAAATTCTTTTGTTCCGACAAAATACAACCGTCTTCCAAAATGAAATCTAGAAATAACTGAATTGATATTTTATAATTTATTCTTGATGCATGTCCCGCTGAATCTGGCACTAGAAATTCCAACCCCGCAATTGATGATTAAAATTCCAATAACACGACCATATATGGTATGACCAGCAAGTCCGAGTGAAGTTTGTATATCATACATAAGGCCGGTTTTCAAGTTCTTACTTGCTTAATATAAGTAAAGAGTATATAGTAATTAACTGCTTTAAAGTTCCTTCTTATTAACCTGCAATGAAGAGTACATAATTAATAATGCTTAGTTTCAAATTCATACTTACGCGTGAGACGTACCTGGGGTACTTCAGATACATCCCATTAGTATAGGTCATGAAATTCATTCTAACAAATTAAATAATTCCAAACCCTGGTGGAATAAGTAAATACCTAATATACACTCATGTCCATAAATTTAGGATAATTCAGAATCACACGGATATCGAACTCTAAAGTAAAAATTTCACCTGTAGAATTATCACACACATCTTCAAGAATAATAATCCAATTACAGGAAACCAACAGATGACTCCGATAGTACGTCATAATGACGAGAGTGTAAGAGAGGGGTGTATAAGTGGCAAAGAAGTAAAATTGTTCACAAGCGTTCTGTAAGCCGCTCAGTGCCATAGCCGAAAAGTTATGACACAGAGGACGCATGTGGATGATTTTTCCGTGGTAGAATTATCGGCCGCCGGGAATGCGGACGTACTCAGATGTAAGTATCCGAGGAACTTGGAATTGCTCAAAGTGTCATCTCTAGGCTTTGGTAACGATTCCAAGATGTTGGAAATGTTAGTAGACATTACACTACAGTTCGCGATTATCCTGGAGTAGATAACATGCAATGTGGACATAGTCACAGTGGGTTTGAGGGATGTTTTCCGACGAGTCCAGGTTTAGCTTGCAGTCTGATTCACGTCGGAGTTTCATATGGAGAACTCCAGGTACCCGTTAAAACCAAGACAACATCACTGAACGACATCGTTACGGTGGTGCAGGATTGCTCGTTTGGGGTGGAATTATACTGGGCTCCAGAACATATCTGCATGTTCCAATCGGAACCATGAACGGCCACATTTATAGGGACATCATTCTGGAACAACATGTACGTTTGTTTAGGGGTGCCATGGACGCAGCATTTGTGTTTATGGATGACAACGCCCGTCCTTACCGAGCAAACATCGTAAACGAATGCCTTCAATCTGAGGATATCACCCGTATGGAATGGCTAGCATTCTCACCTGAGTTGAATCCGATAGAGCATGTGTGGGACATGCTTGGCCGGCGAGTTGCAGCCCGTCAACCACCTCCTACATGTGTACCGGAACTTGGGAGAGCATTGCTTGCTGAGTGGAGTATCTTCCCCAAGATCAGCTCGATAATTTGATACTCAGCTTGCCTAAGCTTTGTACGGACTGAATTTCATCGCATGGGAGACATACAATGTATTAACCATCATACCAACCATGTAATATTAAGTTTTTGTAAAGGAGAAGTTTTTACAATAAGCTCCAGGGAGTAAAAATCGCAGTTGTTATGAATGATATCATACATACACCATCTTTTTGTTCTTTATCTTTTGTTTAATAAATGGGTTTTATGAATAAGTTACGTTTGTTTTGTTTTTGTACCTTTATTTGACGGAGCTGGCATTATCCTTAATTTATGGACATGAGTGTTATACGGTTAGACTGAGGACTCATCCGCTCTTCTCTTCTAACTTAGCAGTGAGATCTAAGGTTGCAAGCATTTTGATAGTTGTGGCTGTTACTATAGACTATGGCACACTCTCTTTGAAAATTTTGGCCTTTTTTGTGACTTGTAACTGAGCAGCTGTTATCTAAACTTCATAACGATGTAACTCTATCTGTTTCGTCTGATTTCTGGTTATTTCCACAATCTTATGCTCTTTATAATGTGCCCACTACTTCTAATTCACTGTACAACAAATTTGATCTTTTTACTGTCCTTTAGATGAAACTTCTGACCTTTAGATGTGATTCTGTATAAACAAAAGGTGCTCGATTCATATATCAAAACCAAAATTGTCCATCACGTACCGTTTTTGTAGGAAACCCACTTCTAATATTTATACAAATTGGTTACACAAAAATATAGCAGAAGCCTGGTTATAGAAAACATAAACACTGAAATTATTTTTTTGGCCGTTTCCTCTTGTAGACATCTCTTGGTGTGTCCCTGATAACAGGCCAGCAATATTCAGCTAGCAGATTTCCATTCCATCGTCCACTGAAATGCTTTTCAAACATAGAGATGTCCCGGTGAAACTTTTCCCCATGCTCATCACTAATTGCGACAAGGTTTTGAGGAAAGAAGTCCAGATGTGAGTCCAAAAAGAGTAGTTTAAAAGACATATTTCAACCTATAACATAAAAGCATTTCACCATTTCGCCAACAAGATGTTCATAGTTTTCAGCTTTCTCATTTCCAAGGAAACGTGAGCACACTCATTTGAATGCCAACCAGGCTTCTTTTTCTGCTTGTGACAGTTTATTTTAAAACTCTTCATCATGAAAGACTGCTTTAATTTGTGGACCAATAAAAACCCCTTCTTTAACCTTTGACGCACTCAAATTTTTGAATTTGTTTCTGAGATATAAGAAAGAAACTCCTTCTCTGTCCAGAGCATTTACAATTTTTTTCATCAAACCGAGTTTAACCTTTTCAGGGGCAACAGCCTCCACCGTTTGCACGATGAAGATTTTTCCCCGATTGTTTTTAACCTAAAGAATTTTGAAAATTTTTGCAATTCACGGTTGCAAAATGTTTTTACTTATTTAAACTGAAAACAGATGGCAGTACAAACCCTTTTCTCAGCTCATTTTACTGGAGTACATTGAATGGAAGTAAAATAGACTAGATTTAGGCGTTTGCACTGTGCAAATGGCGCCCCTGAAAGGGTTAATGTGCAAGGGAAGATAGACACATTGCGTATTCACAAGTGGTTCATGTCATATGTTTTTGGTGCCAGGAATGAAGGTTTATCTTGGAGGCCACTGTTTACGGATGCAGTGACTTTTTCTATCACGGCTGTCCCATTAGCAGAGAAAGCAACAGAATTTAAAGTATCCCTGCTGCATGCCTGTTAATATCCCAATGACTTTCAAATTGCCACAAATATGCAATTTGAATGTAGTGTATGCCATTTGAATGTAATGTAATACGACCAATGGTGTTTTACATCAAATACTCTCCCACAGGAGTTTATCAAATGATACTCAGATTATCCGAGATATCTGTCAAGCATAATATTGTATGAAAAGAATTTAGTAATAAAAATAAATTAAAGAAATGTAATAAGTAATCACTAAACCTTTCAAGTTCTTTTTTTTATCAAGTTGAAGAAATAAGCTTTTTTATATTGGAGATTATTTCAGTCTGGTAGGTTTCTTTATTCAAAAAAAATTGTAAAGATTTATTTGAAATAAAATTTATTTCAGCATGGCTATATTCATTTTACAAAAACATATTTCATCCAGAATTTTATTCGCAGCATAAATTTGTTGCGAAAGCTCTTTGCGAAGTAAAGCTTTCATTTAGTCTTTAAAAAAAAGGCTTCAAAATCATTAATTTCCATTTCATGCTGAACCTCCATCTTAACGAAAGAAGCATATTCGGGAAGATGAAAATTTGCTTCATTAATCAGGATTTCAGCTGCTATTTATTTAAAACTTACAAATAATTAATCTAAGCCGCAATAACATGGGGTAAAAAAACCGAGGTTTTAAATATAAAACAGGGTGTTAACTTAAATTAACAAATGAAGCATAATTTACCGAAATTGCATATAAACGAGTGTTAACTTGCTATAAAAGTAAATTTTTGAAACGAAGCAGAATTTCCCTATTTTTCTTTGTCTGCTAAATATTCTATATTTGTTTATTGCTTGTTACTTGTTTGTTATATTTTTTTTCCTCCTTGGGAGCGATAATTAAAGTTTCGCTTTACCTTAATGAAGACTTCAAAGAAATTTCCGCACAATAAGAAATTCAGCATATATATATATATATATATATATATATATATATATATATATATATATATATATATATGTGTGTGTGTGTGTGTGTGTGTATGTGTGTGTGTGTGTATGTGTGTGTGTGTGTGTGTGTGGTAAAAATAAACTTTTCAAAAATTGGAGCAAATATTTTATACTAGGCATTTGCTCTGCAGTACATGTAAGTACGCCAAACAGCATTTCAAACACTAGAAAAAAAAGTTCGAATACCTTCATACAAACAGCAATGTTTATAGAAAGCCTATTCCTGAGCCCTGGAGATATTAAAGAAGGATGTACATAAAGTCACGAAAATTCAAAACTATAAAATATGTAGCAGTAAAAATACAACGTCAGGTATTTCACGCGATAAACTCACGCCCTGGTCTACTGGGAAATTGTAAAAGAGGCCATGCGAACGTAAGAACAAAATATAATGAGATGGACGGCGATGTAACAGAACAAACAACGAAAGAATGACACGCAAAAGAACGTCCAAAGGAGAGCTAAAATTGAACCAATACATGTGATATAGTAACGTAACTGAATATAAAAATCATTCTTACTATCCATACCAAAATGGATAATGAGTTAGGAAGCTTACATTTTAAGTAAAGTCTATTTCTGAAAAGAAATAAGTATACATTCCTAAATATTTAACTTTTATCAGCAACCCAGTTACTGGCTAGGGCAAATATATTTCTTAAAAATAAAATTCAATAATTGTACATATCAATCTACCCTCAGGAAATTTAGAATCTTATAAATATAGTGTAATTTTACAGTAAAATGAAAATTTATATTTGAAATAATGGTTACCATCCCTTGTAAAGATATCTGAAGGTCATGACAGTCCTTAAAGAGGGGAATTAGATGGCACCGCTTGCCTAGGGTGCTCATTCATAGGGTTGGAGAAATATTATAATGCCAGAAGATATTAATTTAAAAACTCCACTCGTTTTTATGCTATGATTCGAAAAAATTCAATCTTCTAGCTTGCCGCCGGGAGCATGTTAATCTGGTATGTGTCCCTGATTAGTCTCCAATGTACAGCTTATGTATTTCAAACAAAACGTGTACGACTAGATTAAGGCTAGCGTGTAAGATTAACCTGCGTCGGTAAACAATGTACAGCATTAAGGAAGTTTATGCACACAAGACATAGATAAATATCTAATTATTTTTAATTATTTCCCCTTATTTATTTCAGTGGATACAAAATTATATTCCCCCCTGAAAGTATCTATCAATATTTTAAAAAACTGTGATATAAAATTATTTTAATGGGCAGATTATGTATTCTGAGGCTCTTTTTACTTCACGCCATGACAAATACAAGAATTGATCTGTTTCTGAATTTCATATAGTATATAATGTATTATCATGGGTGACATAGAATTGAGAGTATAACAAAATGTAATGAAATGGCAAAATTGTTAGTAAACAAAGGGTAAAAAAATAAGAGTGTGAAGATGAAGTTGAAACAGAAAGAAGAAGCATATGAGAAAATTATGAGCACAGCAAATTATTTTTTTATTACTTAATTTATTTATTTAACTGGATATATTTACCTTAGAATTATTTCTGAATGTATTCATTAAATAAATATATTTATCAATATTTTGCAAGTCGTTTTTCTGATGTCATTTGATGCTTTCCCCATGACGAAGATATGATCAAAAACCTCCTGAAGAACAGTCAGTAGAAGTAATAGTTTAACTCATACAGTTCAGCTGAAACTTCTATTTCTTTGCCGATGTTATAGAATGAATGAAAATAATTTCCAAAATCGTAATGGAGTTGGTACACAGATGTTTGGGATCGATGTTTCATCTTAACACTGGAAGGAGGTCTTTGCATAGGATCAGCATGCAAATAGTCAGTCGCACGATAAAAATTCAATATAGAACAAAAATAAGCATCTCCGAAAATTTAAAAAAATATTATAAACAATAACATACCTAGGTCAACACACTATATCACTCTTTATAATACGAAACAAATATTTTTTTGGATAGTTCAGTTAGTAGAATACCGTACTTGAAGTATGGAAACTTGAGTTCGATCCTTAACCCTGGAAATGAGCCTTTAAATTCTAAATCTGGGGCACATTATGCATTGGGCAACTCTGAAAGTTGCTGATTTATAGATAGAGAGTGAAAATTAACAGATATTTTTAATGTAAGGACATTTCTATTAACCGTCCTATATTTCATGTTGCCCTCAAAGTCCTTTATTCTACGCATACACTTTATTTTACACATACCTCGCTATTTATCGGTAATAAATAACTATAGCACCGCAGACTTTAACGTAAGGAATTGGAGATATGAATCAGTGCCTCTGTACAGCTAACAATTCTGTACTGGAAACACAATCTAAAGCAGGGGTGTGCATACTTTTCCAGGGTACGGGCTACTTCTAATTTTTCAAGGTGTTGCGGTTTACCCAGTGACGTAGGTGTGGAGAGCTAAAAAAACGGTCGACAATATTTATTATAACTTTGTAAGGCGCGCCATGCCTGGTAACCCGTGTCAAGGTCGGCGTGTGGCAACCCTTCTTGCGAGGAGCTTTGGTTATGTTCGATGCGGGGGTAGGGAGAGAGAACGCAGAGGCCAACGGTCGTTATGTAACGAATATGGCTTTGTCTGCTAAATGATCCTGCATTAATTACTTTATATGTGTTGTATGTGCTGTGTCCCTTAAAAAATTATGAAATAAAAGTTTGGGACAAAATATTGAAGTCTTTTTTGTGTTGTCTCTGTTTCTCGCATAAAAGAAACCCCACGCAAAGCGGTTAAAACGCTACATTTGGTGTCATCCGTGGCGTGCGAGCAGAGACGGGAAGAAAATGGATGACCGTCGATTGTGCGTCGAAGATTCTAAAATCTCCGAGGAGCAGTGTGATCTCCGAGGGGGTGCTATGTTATTCCGTCGATAAAGTTTTTCGGTCCGCCGAAGGTGCTGATTTTGAGGAGTGCGATCGGCGTGTCCAGTGTTGCCTGTTGGCAAAATTTATTGTGGACAGTAATCTGTGTATCAAGGCATGTTCGGCGGTGATGGTGTGTTCAGTTGGACGGCCACCATTTTGTTGGCGTTCATGCAGTTCTTCGTATGCTACAGTGTATCGTCTACATAGTGTTTGTTGTTCCAGAATGGGAAACAAGTTGTGCTTGTGCCCTCTCAAATTTTCGTCGTGATGATTGTGAGGGAAAACGACCGATTTCACGAAATTATACAGCCTGCGAAGACCCGTAAGTAATGTAATTTTTCAGTGTTAAAGAGTGAGCTAATACTCAAGACTTCTTCAAGTCAAATTAAAATAAGCGAATGCTTTTGTTTTAAGTATTATAATAACAATGTTGTTCAGTGATATTAAATTTTCTTTTGCTACTTTTGGTTTAAAATGCTATTCTATATGAATGAAGTGCTTATTGGAAATTTAACATAAATATGTTTATAGCTGCTTACGTAATACGATATTGAATGAGACAATTTTACCTTAATTCAATATTCTTGGTGATACTGTAAATCATTGACGATACATAATTTTTTTTTTCTGTTAATGAAAAGAGAGTGGCGTTGTTATGTTTATTGTTTAATGATAAACGTTTGATTTTTAAATTCTTTTGATTTATTTTTGAAAAATGTTTTTGAATTTTGATAGCTATATAATATAAGTTTATCATTATTGATTTTGCATGCATATTATTTCTTTTGAGTAGGTTGTTTCTGTTTCGATTTGAATTGTGTTGTAAGGTCACTCTGGCATTAGGTGTGGCTGGGAAAAATGTCTTTCCTAATAAAAGCAGACGACCGATTATTCTGTCTGGCTCAAGATTTTGGTGAGTCACCTGACGCGAAAACATGGCTAACGCTGATCTGAAAAACCTTAATTATGGCTAATGAACCTTATGAAGAGGAAGTAGCATCAGAATATTTAGAAGGCTATTGTCGCGGAAAGTTTAGAACGGAACAAAACTCGCTAACGAAATTAAACTTAAATTCAGCAGAAAGAGAAAAGGAAAAACTTGAAACCGAAAATAGATTTAAATTTAATGAAGAGAGAGAAAAGGAAAAAATTATACTCGAAAAACTTTCGCCTAGAGGCAGAATTAGCTAGGAAGAGTCAGGATGTAGTTCAGATCAGTGATCCAACCGCTCGCGTCAAATCATTAGATGAAATAGTCAAATGGTTAGGCTCTTAACAGGTTAAGGTTCCCAATAAGTCAGATGGGTGGGACTATTTTTCTCAAGTTTAGAGAAGGCGTTTATAACGAAAATGTCAGTGACGATTTAAACCTAAAGTTTGCCTTTGTCTATTAGGGGATAAAGTAGCTAATTTGTAGTTAATCTCAGAGGAAAAGAGTTAAAAGAATATGAATCGTTGAAAACAATAGTATTACAAGAATTGAACCTTCTCCAAATTATGTCTGAGAATTTTCGAAAGCAAAGCGTAACCAATGAAGAAACCCTTTTCTCAGTTTGCTTCTCGATTAACATCAATGTGGTTGTATTACTGCAAATCCAGGGGAGTAAGGATTTTGAATCAGTGTGTCAACTCATCGTGGCGGATAAATGTTCCAAACCGTTAGATCCCGAAACTGCGGTCCACATAGGGGTACTTCAGGGGGAAGGCTTTTTTAAGCCGAAGACTTGGGTAAAGCACTGCGATGTATTCTATGCTTCCAAGGGTAAATCCTATGATGGGTTGGTAAGGGCCCACATGGAATGATTCTGATAAGAAAGGTGTTCATGGTAATTGGGGTAAACCACAATTCTACGAGAAAAAGCCAGAAAATAGTAATTTTGTCTTAAGAAAATTTCGAAAAACCAAAAGTCACTGAATTTAAAAAGCCTACTTGTTATACCTGCGGATCTGACAAACATTTTAAACGAGATTGTCCAAAAAATGCGGGAACTGATTATAAAGGGTTAATGTAAACAAGGTTTCAGCCGAAGGGGCGGAATCAAAGAAGAAACTGTAGTCGCTAGGGTAGATTTACTCGGTTAAAGCTGTTCCTAGACAGGCTATTGAGGATAAACTTTGCAAACTATAAAAACATCTATCAGGTAGATGGGAATCTAGCTCAAGCATTAGTGGATTCGGGTACGGAAATCACGGTTGTCAAGAAGGACTAGTTCCTGGAATTTCAGTCGAAGGAGCTTCCACAATTTACTTGAAGGGTATTTTTGGTCCGGCGGTTAAGTGTCCATTAGTTTATGTTCCGTTAGGTCTGGCTATGGGTGGTCAGGTTAACGTAGTGCATCAGCAAGTGTTGTGTGCTTTAGCAGAGGTTTTGGTGGAAGATGTGTTACTTCCACCGGAAATTTTGAATATGTTGGGAGGAGCCGGAGTGAACAGAATTCTCTGGCTCGGAACTCTCAGGACCTGAGGGGAGACTCAGGAAATTTAGGTGGAACTGAGGTTTCGTCTAGGACTCTGCAGGAGAAAGCGCGAGATAACGCTGTCTTTGAGGAATCTCAAAGGGAAATTACTTCATGTGGGAATGAAGTGGGAACGGTTGATACTAATGACGGGGAAGTAACTGCTGAGATAGATCAGGGGAGCAGGGTGGCTGATAATTTTCGCTCTGAGCAAGAGCAGTGTGCTGAGTTAGCAGTGGCTTGGAAGCATGCTAAAGAAGGCAAAGGTAACTACTATGAGGTAGACGGTTATCTATTTCATAGAGATAACATACTCGGGGAGAGTATTGGGCAACTTGTGATTTCAAAGTGCAGACGGAAGGAGGTACTTAAACTTGCTCATACCTCAGTGTTTAGTAGTCCCATGGGTCCTAAGAAGACTCTTGAACGGATCAAGTACTCATTCTTCTGGGAAGGTCTGAGGGTTGATGGCAAAAGGTATTGTGGCTCATGTTAAGAGTGTCAACTCACTCAAACAGTTAAGACTAGTGACAGAACGCCAATTACGCCGGTGGCGAGGCCGGAATTACCATTTCAGGTAGTGAATATAGATCTAATAGGTCCGATTTGACCCTCCGAGTTACAAAAGGGCATAATATATATTGTGCCTGGTTGATCAACATACCAGGTGGGGCGAAGCCGTACCGTTGACTAGTCTTAGTGCGAAGGCAACCTGTGAAGCTTTGTTAAGCATCGTTTCGAGAACAGGTATACCGAACGTTATTGCGTCTGATAACGGGACTAATTTCATAGCCGAGCTCACTAAAGAGTTCGAGAAACGAATAGGGAGCAGTCCAAGATTCTCTACCCCAGGGTATCCACAATCAAACGGATTGGTAGAAAGGTTTAATAGAACTTTGAAGAACATGCTACATCATGTAGTTAGGGAAGAAGGTAGAGGGTGGCACTTACAAATTCCGTATGTACTGTGGGCGTACAGAGAAATACCCCATGCCACCACTGGTGTATCTCCATTTCAATTATTGTATGGTAGGCAACCGCAAGGTCCTTTGTCAATCTTAAAATCTACTTGGACTGGGAAACATAATAACATTCAGTTAAATACTACTCCTATTTTCAATACTTGGAAGATTTAAAATTGAAACTTGAGAAGGCTGCAGAGCACGCCAAGCTTGTTTCAGGAATACAGCAGGAAAGAACAGCTTATTACCACAATTTGAGATCGTCTAACGAAGTGTTCAAAGTTGGAGATCAGGTGATAGTGTTAATACCTGATTCGACCAATAAACTATTTGCCAGATGGCAAGGGCCTGCAACTATTGTTGAGAAACGTAATCCCCATTCTGGTCAAATTACCGGATGGTTCGACCAAACATATTCATCAAATAAGTTAAAACATTTCATAGCTAGTTCAAATTCTGTAAATGTCATTTTTGAAGAAGAAAAGAATTCGGGCATGTTGAAACTGTACTACTGCTACCAAGGAACCTAAATTCCTGGAAATTCTCGACAATCTTATAGTAGAACATTTAAATATTTCTCAGTGAAGACTCTAAAGGTTTAATCGTAAAGTTTAAACATATTTTTACTAAACCCGTGCAACCAGCTTCGGTTGGCATACACAAATTGAACTATTACCTAATGCAATTCGGAAAAAACCCCATTGTTATAGTGTTCCCATTGAGTACAGAAAGGAAGTCGAACGTCAAGTTCAAGAATTGCTAGATTTAGATTTAATAGAACCATCGGAATCTGAAATTGCTCACCCAATTGTTTGCGTCGCTAAAAAAGACTCTTCGGTAAGAATGTGTATCGATTTAGAGCTTTAATGCCGTGACAAAAGTTCGGTTTTTCCCATGAAAGATATGCAAGAGTTAATATTCATTGCGGGATCAGCCAATTGGTTGACCAGCTTAGAACTCTTAAAGGGATATTGGCAATAAAAATGGATGAGGAAAGCAAACCGTTTACGGCGTTTACTACTCACAACGCTGTATACCAGTGGAAAAACTATGCCTTTTGGTCTGGCTGGGGCGTCTGGTACTTTGCAACGGGAAATGAATCGTGTTTTAAAATCTCATTCGGAGTATGCACAGGCATACAGGGATATGTCGTGATCTTTTCAAAATCTTTTGAGGAACATTTAGTTCATTTGAAATTAATCCTAACCGAATTGGACAAACTAGGATTCTCGTGAGGCTAGACAAATGCACTTTCGCGGCCGAGAGGATAAATATTTAGGTCACGTGATAGGAGGGGGTAGACATGGTCCTGATGAAAGCAAAATACTAGCAATCCGGAAGTTAGTCAGACCTACCACTAAGAAGGAGGTCAGGTCTGTGCTAGGACTCATGGTTTCTATCGTACATACATACCAAAGTATGCTGAAATAAGTGCTCACTCACGGAGTTGACTAAGAGAAATAAACCCAATG
Source organism: Dolomedes plantarius (assembly GCA_907164885.2). Lineage (NCBI taxonomy): Eukaryota > Metazoa > Arthropoda > Arachnida > Araneae > Dolomedidae > Dolomedes > Dolomedes plantarius. The sequence goes on from OU015498.1 coordinate 43,356,721, forward strand.
ATGTCTGCTGGGGGAAATCAGAACAAGATTCTTTTGAAAAATTAAAGGCCTTGTTATGTGAAGTAACTGGTCTAGCTACCCCTGATGCCAATTTGCCATCCAAGTGCACTGTGATGCGTCCGACTATGGTGTGGGTTGTTGTTTGACTCAGCAAGATGTTGACGGGTCTTACGACCAATAGCGTTGCCAGCCAAAAGTTCAATGCCACACAGAAGAACTGGGCAAGCATTGAGAAAGAGGCTTGGGCAGTGCTGTTTGGGCTGAATAAATTTGATAAGTGGATTTATGGTGCTCAAGTAGAGATAATTTCTGATCACAACCCACTTAAATATTTAAACCATACTACTCCTAAAAGCCCCAAGCTAACCCGTTGGGCTTTAGCCTTACAAAGATGGAATCACTCCATCACACATAGGCCGGGTGTACAGCACCGAAGTGCGGATGCTCTATCCAGATTGGAATGAACAATCTCTTATATTATATGTATAGATATAATTTTTGTTTGTTTGATCTTTTGTTGTTTAAGAAATTGCATTATTATTTGAATATATATGTAGTGTATTGAGTTATCTTTTTTGAACATATTTGTTTTTGCAAGAAATGTAATCACAGTTTTATATATATATCTATTGTTCCTGAATGTCATAAAATCAGCCACTGTGGGCTAATTTTATGCTTAGGTGGGGCGTGTAAGGCGCGCCATGCCTGGTAAACCGTGTCAAGGTCGGCGTGTGGCAACCCTTCTTGCGAGGAGAGCTTTGGTTATGTTCGATGCGGGGGGTAAGGAGAGAGAACTCAGAGGCCAACGGTCGTTATGTGACGAATATAGCTTTGTCTGCTAAATGATCCTGCATTAATTACTTTATATGTGTTGTATGTGCTGTGTCCCTTAAAAAATTATGAAATAAAAGTTTGGGACAAAATATTGAAGTCTTTTTTGTGTTGTCTCTGTTTCTCGCATGAAAGAAACCCCACGCAAAGCGGTTAAAACGCTACAAACTTAATAATAAATACGAAATAAGAACTTACCTACATAAATACAAGAAAAGAAACTTACTATTTTAAATCCGCGTTTAAAGCAAATCGCGTCGGTGTTCCATAAATATGTTTCTTTTAGTATGCGCGTCTTAGGTCTTAGTAAAGGCGGTCACCCCAAAATGTCTTGGTGATCCACCGGTCGATCGCGATCGACTTAATGTCCACCCCTGATTTAAAGTCTAGCTGCATTGTTAAAGTGCGTGTTCCTCTTTAGTGAACGCATGCTATTATTTTTTGTACTTGTTTATTTATTTTTGATTTGAATATTATTATTATATCCGAATGATAGTCATTTTCAAGGAGATTTTTATAAAAAAAAACCTGAACATTTTGCACAGCATTTCGAAAAAAACTATTATTTTCAACACGTTTTCGCTAAATAAATATAAACTTTTTTTACAACATTTTGATAAAGTGAATATTTTCCTAAACAAAAAAGAACGTTTCCTTGTAATACAATGAAGTGCCACTGAATTAGGGATAGCAAAGCCTATGCAAATTGTGTAGCGCTGGGCATCATGTATGCGCAAGTGAGGGTGCTGTGGTAACTGCATATATAGCGCGTACTGTGGTTGCTCTGAATTAGTTGTTGGAATTACCAGTATGGGTAAACTACCTGATGTAGACGCGTTCGATCGCGGACAAATCGTAGGTGCGCGACGCATGGGCCATTCAATATCGTCAGACAGCTAGGATTTTCAAGGTCGACAGTGTCAAGAGTATACCAAGAATACATGGATGGTGGGAAAAAACTAGCGATCGGGCAAACTGCAAAGGACAATTAGCCTTTACAGTGCGTGGTGAGAGACGGCTCAGGCGTATTGTACGTAGCCAGCGAAGCCAAACATTAGCTCAAATTACCACCCAGTTTCATGACGGGTCAGTCGTACAGTCAGTAAACGGACTGTACAACGTTCGCTTCACCGTATGGGTTTCGGGAGCCGTCGACCTACGAGATTACCATTGCTCTATACTCGCCATCGGGCTGCACGTCTTGCCTGGGCAAGATAGCACAGAGACTGGAGTGCAGAGGACTGGAAACGAGTAGCGTGGAGTGATGATTCTCGATTCCGACTACTTAACGCCGACGGGAAGCTGAGAATATGGCGTCAGGCTCATGAAGCCATGGATCCTGCATGCCTAGCTGGAACTGTACAAGGGCATGGTGGCTCAATCATGGTCTGGGGTGTTTTTTCGTGGCACAGTTTGGGATCTTTGGTGCGTGTACCAACCTCCCTCAATACAATTCGGTACGTAGAGTTGCTGGGTGATCACCTCCATCCGTTTATGCTGTTCTGTTATCCGCACGGTAATGGAGTTTTCCAGCAAGACAACTGTACCTCTCACAAGTCCCGGTTGGCTACTGGCTGGTTGGATGAGCATTCCTCTGACTTCTCTATCATGAATGGGCCACCTAGAAGCCCAGACTTAAATCCTCTTGAGCATCGTTGGGATATTTTGGAAGAAGGCGTGAAAGGCCATCACACAGCACCAAAGAACCTTACTGAATTATGGACAGCTTTAGCCAATATTTGGCAAGCCATTCCGTGGAACGTTTCCAGAAACTAGTTGAATATATGCCTCGTCGTGTGGCAGCCGTTATCAAGGCCAGAGGAGGCCCAACTCGTTACTAGGTAGGTATCCCGAATTCAGTGGCACTTCAGTGTATATGTTTGGAACATCAGTAAGATCTGCATTAACAGCCCCATCCTCAGGATTTTAAAATGTAACCGATATCTAAAGGGATCGTTGCCGTAACCATAACATAATTGAAAGATCTTAACTGTGGTTGACCATGTAGTCCCAATCACACGAGTTGAATGCATATATTTAAATTATCAACTGCCTATGAGATAAAATCATTGTAAAAGAGGTCAATTATACAAAGAGACGCAACTGTTCACCGAGTAGACCAGGATCTATGTTTCAGCGTTATTGTGGGCTTTTCAACGTGACAGAGCCAAGAGGTACTCTGGAGGTGACAAAATTGCGAAATTAGAATTTCTGCGAACTCCAACCGACGACCACCAAATTGCAGTCAATTCAATCACAATGGGGAGAACTAAGCGTTTTCGTTGATTTGTGCTGCAAAGCTTTGAGAATCAAAAAATAGTAAAATTTAACAAAAAACTAGGAAGGAGGGAATTATTGAACCCTTCTAAATTTTACGATGATCACTAGATGTTTATAAATACGTATGTCGCCCAGTGGCTAAGTGGAAAAGGCATCAGCCTGCCACGCCGGGGGTGTGGGTTCGATTCCCGCATAAGACTTGGCTGTATTCTGGGGAACCGGTCAGTCTTCCGCCTGCAATTGGAACCCCGTCTAGAAAGGGGCGCTGCAACCCATCGTCCATCGCCGGTGTCATCGTCTGTCAATAAAATTCTTCTGTGATTGTGTCATTTGTCTGTTTCTATGTCTTATATTCATATGTACACCGGACTGGGGTGTAATGTTGTCATCCCCCAGGGACATTAGCCACACACACAAATACGTATATTATAGGTTACAACTCCAACAAACCATGGGAATAATCTGTATAATTGCACTCTAAACGCTACACAACAGCTTAGAAATATGTTCCAAAATCACACACAACATAATTTTGAGAATCCACTGCCAAGCTAAGATTCGTAAGCTACGTCCTTCTGGATAGAATTACTGGAAAAATTTTCTTCACAGCCCATGCTTATGTTTACATATACCCTTCGTCTTTTAATGTTCTGAAGTAAAACACAACAGAACCAAAGAATACATCTGAAAATTTCATTTATTGTGATGATAGGTTAAGCTCCAACAAACCATGGGAATAAATTGTACAATTGCACTCTGAAAGTTGCACATCCACTTAGAAATTTGTTCCAAAATCATTCACTACATAATTTTAAGAAGGCCAACTAAGGCTAGCGAGCTACGAAGTGCTGGATAGAATTGCCGGAACAATTTTCCTTACAGCCCATGCGTATCTTTACTTAAATGCTTCTTCTTTTAAAAGGTTCTGAAATAAGACACTACAGAAGAAAAGAATAAATCTGGAAAATTCATTTAAAGTGGGGTGATATGTTCAAACTCCAACAAACCATGTGAATGAATTGTACAATTGCACCCCGAAAGCTGCGCATCCACTTAGAAATTTGTTCTAAAATCATTCACTACATAATATTAAGGCCAACTAAGGTTCGCGAGCTACGACGTGCTGGATACAGTTGCCGGAACAATTTTTCTTGCAGCCCATGCGTATCTTTACTTAAACGCTTCTTCTTTTAAAAGGTTCTGAAATAAGACACTACAGAAGAAAAGAATAAATCTAGAAAATTCATTTAAAGTGGGGTGATATGTTCAAACTCCAACAAACCATGTGAATGAATTGTACAATTGCACTCCAAAAGCTACACATCGACGTAGAAATTTGTTCCAAAATCATTCACTAAATAATTTTAAGAAGGCACGTCGCGAGCTACTACGCGCTGGATAGAGTTGCAGGAACAATTTTCCTTACAGCCCATGTTCGAGTTTACTTACAAGCTTCTTTAAATGTGCATTTCTTGTGCAATACTACTATGTAATCTATTGTTGCTAAAGCTCTTAAATATGGCTCCACAGAACCAAAGAAGATACCTCAAAAATAAATTTAAAGTGGGATAGCCTCATAATATCAATATACTTCTGAATATGGAATAAATGCTGAAATACTATAAAAAGCAAAATGCACGGTCCTGTCTGTCTTGTTCAACAAAGTACTTACTTTTGAAGTGGTCAAACTTCCGTCATTATCGGGAATAAGAAAAAACGTCATAGTGACAAACTGAAGATTCAAAATGTAGATACACTTTGTTAATTTTATTTGTCATCGAGGAAGGTTTTTCCATGTAAGTCTTTGTCAGCCTGTCTTAAAGCACGCGTTGGATTCTTACTGAACTAAGTATGTTTTGTTCGGGTAATATATCTTTTAACATAGTTTTGGTGCATTATGTCTAGCGCATTTACCTATTACAGCAAGAAAAGATAAAACACATTTCATAAACGATAGCTGAAGAACAACATAAAAACACTTCGTAAAAGATTTCTTTTTCCCCAACACCTACTTTTTTGTAAATTCCTTTTCGTATTCGCAGACCTCTGTGAAACCTATTTCAAATAGGGAGTTACTAAAATAGTGTTGTTAGTGAAACAAACGCTCTAGATTCAGCAAAATTCTATTTGTTTCCAAAGTGCTATTCGTGAGTGTAGCCGAAAATGCGCCTCTTGAGAAAACAAAAGCGATATCTACGATTTATGAAAACTTGCTTCTCACCTTATGGAAAGGCGTAAAACAAAGAGCATCATTCCATTGGGAAATATACGAAGAAATGCCAGCAGTCTGTAAAGAATCTATTTGTAAATGGAAGTTTAAACAACTTTCTCTATTATAAGCAGAGCTGATGTGAAACTTAACACACCCTACTGCGTAGTGTTTTCAAATTTAGATGGTTTAAAGAATTAAAGTTTAAAACTGTAGAAACTTAAATATTGCAAACTATATTTAAGTATTATGAATTATTCTGTTTTGTGTATTAGTAATTCTGAAAACAGTTTTTCATTTAGCACTTAAATTTCAATGTAAATACAATATATTCGAGCTCTGTGAAGTTTATGGTTAATTTAATTAATGACAACATACTTTTCTTCACGAGTTATGGACAGCAGCTCCTTATATGTTTATGTCTGACATCCTAATGTGATTCTAAATAATTTTTTCTTATTTTTGCTGACCAGTGGAAGAATAGCAGAGGCCTTACCTTCCACACTGGGGGCCTGGGTTCGAATCCCGCATGACGCATGAGACATTGTAAGCTGGGCTAATAGTGAGTCCTCCACATGCAAAAGAAGGAGCTCATATCGAAACATGATCTGTAATCTAGCATCCATCGCAGATGTCATTATTTGTAAATAAAAATTCTTCTCTGTATGTATATAAACTTAAAAACTCACGGCGCAACAGTCCGATGTGAACCAGGGCCGGCGGTACCCATCTCCGCTTTCGTAACCGTGGGCTTGGGGTGCCATACAGCATATGTCTCAGTCAGATGGTCAACCTGACGTGGGACCCCCAGAGTCTGTATATATATATATATATATATATATATATATATATATATATATATATATATATATATATATATATATATATATATATATATATATATATATATACATATAAACATATATATATATATATATATATATATATATATATATATATATATATATATATATATATCTTTTCTGTATGTGTGTGTTTCAGTTTTTATTACCTGTCTTATCTTCATATGATGGCCGGAGTCTCAGTAGCTAGAAGCCCAAGAACTTTGGCAACAACAACTTTTAATTTTAAGACAAGGAAATTTATATTAAATTTAATATTCTAACTAGAAAAATCTAACCAATTAGCAAATTGAATACCACTATAACGGGAAAAAATTTTCTTTTTATATTCAAATACGGAGGCTTTTATATTACTTTCCAAAGAAAGAAAAGTTCTAAACACATGGCTCTGAATTTACAATATACAGTAAATATTTTTTTCAGCATATATTAGTCTATGAAAGGAATACTTTATGTTTTACTTTCCTGAATTCTTCTCTAAAGATTTTTATTTGATGATTTATTCAGTTTCCATCCACACGTACCAAATAAAGACGTATATTTAATATTCCCAGGTAGTTCATATCCATTGCAATAAATGTAATATACTTGCTGTTTGTGAGGTAATTCTCCAGGCATTCATCTACTGAAGTTTTTCAGACAGACAGAAGAAACAAGCTTGTTTATCTAACTATCCCTATAAATCAAATAAATGTTAAACATAAATAACTCCATATCCCAATCACATCACGTTTAGCTAACATGTTTGGAAATATATATATTTGAAGATTCAAATCACCATGCATCTATAAGATACATATTTTATATTTTTGGCAGTTTTTTTGTAGCTAAGAGCAGATATTTTCTTAGTTCTAATAATAACATTCCAATGCAAATGGAACAAACATCGACAGTCTTCATTTTCTTTGTGAATTTCAAATGATATGCTTCTTCATAAATTATTGTATGTTGTAGTCTTTTAAAGTAAATTTTCGTTTTGAAATTTTTTGTACAATAATATGGAATAATAGGCTAAAGGAATTCTAAAAATTTAGTGTTTTATTGGCGTAGATTTTTAAGCTTTTATTTTACTTTAATATTCGTTTTTAACTAGTACTCATGAAATGTTTATGTTAATATATCTACTACGTCTTTATGTATTTTTCCTATTTATATATATATATATATATATATATATATATATGCGGTTATGTACAATGCTACTATGTAATATATATTGCTGTTGTTTTTGTTGTTATTGTTATTTCTCTACCCCGCCCATTGTTACTATTTTATCACACTACGTCTATATGTAATTTTCCTATTTATAGATATGCGGTTATGTGTAACGCTACTATGTAATTTATTGTTGTTGTTTTTTTTTGTTATTGTTTTTTCTCTACTTCGCCCATTGTTACTTTTTTGATCACACTACGTCTTTATGTATTTTTCCTATTTATAGATACGCGGTTATGTGCAATGCTACTATGTAATATATTGTTGTTGATTTTGTTGCTATGATTATTTCTCTACTCCGCCCATTGTTACATCCCTGATCACCGAAGCGACGAATAACTGCTAGTGCCAAGCGACTTTTGCATCACCCTGTATTTTTCAAAGAACAAAAAAGAGGTTTTAGAAAAATTTAAAATTTTTGTTATAAAATTAACAACAATTAAAATCCAAACATTTTCTTTGAGCAATTTCTTTGGTAGCAAATTTCTCTAAACATCGGTAAGTTCTTTAGTATATCATGTTCAGTTGCCATAAGAGCAAGTCTGATGAGTCTACGGGGTGTTTCAAAAAGAATCACCCTCTTTGAAATGAGTATATGATGAAAATAATTCAACATAGAAACTTAAAATTAATTTTATATTACATGGCTAATCATAAAGTTTTTTATTTAGAAACCAAATTTAAGGTGATCAATATGCCCACTTTTGGATGCACGATATATGTTTATAAAGTAGTCAAATTCGCCTCAAACTTTTGCGAACATGTCTGCATACACTGCTTTCACGGCTGTTATGCGCACACAGACAACCCGTGTCTTCAAATAGTTTATACCATCGCCTAATGCTTTCAGAGGTAGGAACTTCTATCTACCATGGTTATGTCGACGAAAATCACGCTGAGCAGTTGTTACGGACTCGCTTCGCTAGCGTAGAACACAATATGATTTCTGTTATGCAGTCGCCATCTTTTCAAACACTGAGATGGCGGGCGAAGAAAGAGCGTTAGCGCTGCTTGTCGGCAACTGCATGAAACCCCAGATTTCCGTCTTTCTGCCTATACATTATTCGATCAAAACGGATTAAAAGATGAATAGTTATGATATTTTTTAGATCGGATGATTGTTTTTGAAACACCCTTTATTTTGTGTCATTGTCGATCTGTACGCATTCTCAGCAGATTTGCTATTATGGTGATTGAACATGGACTAACTGATGACTTACTGATGAAAAAAGAAAAAAAAGAAGTTTAAGATAAATTTAAATTTATTCTTGCGAAATTAAAAAGAATTAAAATCCAAACATTTCCTTTGCGTAATTCCTTGGAAACAAATTTCTCTAAAACATCAGTAAGTCATTTAGAATATCTCGTTCAATTGCCATAAGAGCAAGTCTGCTGAGTCTGTCTTGTGGCTATGTCGATCAGTACGCATTCTTCAAATATTCCATCTTGGAGAAACTCATATCTTCAGTTGCATTAGTAATTGTCAAACACATGTAAATCCGCAGAACTATTCCAGCATTAGGGATTGAAGGCGTCAATCATTTTCTAATCAGAGTGTAGGTATCAGAAGCCTTTAGAGATTCAAGTTGCCACTTGAGCTCAATTCCACCCCCCTGTGGCAGAGGCCCCTGGGCTGCAGCCTCTAAATCCCATTTCTTTATCCGACCCTGGTCATAAATATAAATTTAATTATGCATGTATTACTGAAAAATAAGTTTTGAAAGCTGTATGTGTATTTGTAACTTATCACTTTAAAATGGTGTAATAATGTCATAGTTAGAAGCATGCAAAATTCTTGAATGAGTAAAACTGCTTACTCCACGCCAGTGGCGACAGCAACGAAAGACACATTTTGCCACCTGTCTCTGTGGCTGTCATAAAAGCCTTCACACCGCTAGGAGACGGGGAGAAGAGGCAACTTATTTGCACATGCGCACAATCTTCTCTTTCTATTCTGATTGGCTGTCGAGCAGTGCGGCAGAGACAAAAGTTGAACTTTTTCCAACTTGAAACCGCAGAGACCAGAGACGAAGACAAACCGGTGGAGTGAAAATTTCTTTGTAATACGCATGCGCAATAACGAAGATACATGATTTTCGTCTCCGCCGCCGTTGGTGTGGAGTAAGCAAAACAGTACAGGTACAATCTTGACGACAATTGGGAAAAACGTTGCCGAATTGTTATTTTTTTAAATTTTATTTCACAGTTTTCTTTTTTTTATAGGTCATAGTTTCCTCAAATTTAGAAAAAAAGTGGTTAATTATTCTCAAATTTTACAAGTTATTTTTCCGTACAGAAAAGGGATTATTTTTTCTGTAAAAATAATTCTTTGCGAACAGTGCTCATTAATGTGACTTATTTTGACTTAGATGAGCAAAAATAGGCAAATTTTCTAGTTTTCATAGTTAGAGCTAAAATTAAATATATTGGCATCAAAATCATTCTATGATGCACGCACAGATGCCGTTTGTTCAAATGAAATGGAGTATTTAGATCCAACTGACGATTTATGAGTAGCACCAATGACTAGAAATATTTAATTAAAGTGTCTCAAAATGAAAGTTCATTAAGACTTTGAAAGAAGCATATAAATTTGTAATAACCTGTGAATAGCAGATGACTTAAAGGGAAATATGAGGTTTAATAAATATCACATTCTTATACTTTTGTTTAATTCTCAATACGTCTAAATAAAAAAGTTTAACTGTATTGACAAATTTTCTGAAAGGAATTAAGTTAAAGGAGTTAAATTGTTCCTCTGACATTACAAAAATGATTTCCCCAGTTGTATTGAATTTCTTGGCTCTTTTGTAAATTTTTACTAAATCAAAGAAAACAAAAACTCATAAGCTTCAAAGTTACTGATTCAAAGATACCAGATCCTTTTGGCTAAAAAATACTTCTCCTAAAATAGCGAAAAAAAATTGTGTTATCTCTGTTCCTATGAATCTAGAATGATGCACAACAGTCAGTCCTTTTCAGGCATGCACGCACTGATCTGGCTGATATGTCAAAAATATCCATAGCAGAAAACCTATTTGTAGAATTTTTTTCTTTCTTTTGTTCTTATATTTTCTAATTTGTACATCCTTTGACTTGAGTCAAGTTATGACTCATATTAAATTGTAATTAAGGAAAATAAGAAATGGCAAAGTTACTTGACCTATTCTTATTTTCATTGATTACAATTTAATACGAGTAATACACACACACACACATTATATATATATATATATATATATATATATATATATATATATATATATATATATATATATATATATATATCTGTGTGTGTGTGTATTAGTTATACTTCATTTTTTACATCCGGATACACATCTTAAAGTTTTTGTAGTCTTTGGGCAGCACGAGTGGTTCAAGCTTCAATAAAACACGGGTTTCTCATTTTTTACACATTACGCCATTCTGTGAGAGAACGACTTCAGTTCGACTTACCACGGAGGACTTCCAAGGTCTATCCGAAGACTTTAAATGTTGAATAGCAATCATACGCCATGTAACATCCCGACACTATTAATACAGGTCTTTCCTTGTAGTCAAGATTTCGTCATTCACGATTCCTTATGGTTACAATATAGAAGTCTAAAAACTGCTATCTGGCTCGTTTCTGTCGGGTTATATCTAGCTCTAGCTGGGAGCGCGTCTGGGGGTAGATATAAAAATTACTGAAATGTTAACCAGGGGTTAGCCAAATTAGAAAGTTATTGGTCAAATTAACCGTTGCGTCGGCTCATCTTGTCTTTATACTGTTCCACAGCTCATGGGTCTCACAGATCGCCACGCTATAAAATTAGGATATTTTCCTATTTTTCGCAGATTTAGTTTTTCGCAGATATAAGTCATCAATGCAAAACTACTGCCACCTCTCATTCTTTGAAAAGAGTAAATAAATAATAGATTATTCAACAAAAATTTCAGAATCCGATTTATCAATCTGTGATAGCACGAGAGAGAAAAAAATATCTGGTTCGTTATGAAACAAGAGGAATTTTTCCAGCCATGCTAGCTACAACAACAAAACAAAGATCTTGGAAATTAAATGCATGCAGACTGACAGATAATTTGTACGGTTCAAGGCTTATCGGTCATACAAACCGACAAAAATTTAAATCAGTTCAAGGGTCATCAGTCAAAAAGACCGACTATGTTTTAGAAAGATTAAATTTACCGACAAAATACGAGCGGGCGAAAATCTCCGATGCGTTGTACTTGAAAGTCAGGACCCGACTGAAGAACTCACAAATCCTCAACAGTCTGATCACCCCCACCACCACCCCACCCTTCAGAACAGGTTGTTCTTCATCAGTTCACCCTCCAGAACAGTTCATCGGTCTCCTAGACCTATGAGCCGACGTAAGGGTAAGTTAGGGTGATAATTTTAAAACGTTAGAGAAAGAGGAATATTTTTTGGCATTATATATATATATATATATATATATATGTGTGTGTGTGTGTGTGTGTGTGTGCTCGTATACATATAGTACCCCTTTGGCATATAGTTTGTTTATTTTATTTCAACAAGATTTTTTCTAAGAAACATCCATTTCAGGAACATTTGAGTAATATATTTCCAGTGATCCAGTAAACTTCTAAGAAATAAAATTTGAGGAATGAGTTACTTTTAACACCGGGATAGTGCAGTTGAAATAACATCTGTATCGTTGTTAGGAGACCCGAGATCAAATTATAATGTCTTAAGGTAATCATCAAACTAACGGTAATGAACTTAGTGAGGATGGGACATATGCAAAGTAATAAAATAAGCAGCCAACATTTAGCATATATAGCAGCCAACATTTTGCAACATCGGTTTCAAAATCAAAGTGAGGTAGGGAATTCAAAAAATAATAGTCATACGGTCACAATAAAATACTTGATTAAATTGTGTCATATGAATTATTTATGTTATTAGTAGATTTATAACGGTTTCTTTAAATTTGAAGCCGGTACTTTACAACTGAGTTGATCTACGTGTCTATAGAAATTTGAATAGCCTCATAACCAGACAACAGTTATAATGTTCACATGCTGCATTCCCATAAGCATGTAAACCAAGGCAGCACTGGTTACCGCAAAATTGTTGAAACCATTTATGTACCTGCAAAAACATATGTTAGTTAATTCTGTTGCTCCTTGCAACATGTATTTACATCTCATTTCGCTGTACTTTCAAAGTACTGGAAAGAATAACTGTCGCAACCAATTATTCTACAGAACGAAATTGTTTCATATCAGCAGTATCAGGCCTCGCAGTTTTCAGGTTTACAAGTCACCAGTTTAAAAGTATGAAGTTCCAAATAATTTCTAAAAATATAAGATAATTTCACTTCTTTCGACATGTATTTAAATCCTATTTCGTTATACTTTGATGATAATGTCAAGGATAACTGTCCCAATCATTCACTTCACAGAGTAAGCAAAATCGCTAAATATCATGTGCGTTAGGACCTAACCGCTTTCAGGAAAATGTCAAGAAGAATATGAAGTAAAAACAATTACTCTAAGCCTTTCATATATTTGCTAAACTTTGATAACCTTTAAGGATAACTGTCACAACCGTTTACTCTAAGAATTGAAACTGTTTCCGATCAGCAGTATTAGGTCTGGGTGTCTTCAGAATTGCAACTCATATCATTTTAAAGAGTTTCAAGTACCAAATAATTTCTAAGTCTACATACTGGAACTAAAAGAGAAATATAATATAACAGTTTCCCTTATTTTAATGTTAAACGAAGAGAAAGAATTTTGTCAAAGTAAAGCGAAATAAGATGTAAATACATGTGCATAGATATCTTATTTTACCATCCTTTGACAGAACTGTCATGGATAACTGTCATTATCGGTTATTTATACAGACCACACAAAATTGCTTCCAATGAGATGCGTTTGGCTTCACCGCTTTCGAGAAGATGTCAAAGAGAATATCAAGTAAAAAATAATTAATCTTTGCCTGTTATATTCGCTACACTTTGATAACCTTTGAGAATTACTGTTACAACCGTTTATTCTAAAGACCAAAATTGTTTTATAACAGCAGCATTAGATCTCGCCGTGTTCAGGATTGCAACTCAAATCATTTTAAAGCGTTTCAAGTACCAAATAATTTCTAAGTCTATATATATAACTAAAAAAAATATTGATAACAGTTTCCCTTCTTTAAATGTTAAAAGAAGAGAAACAGTTTTGTCAAAGTAAAATGAAAAAAGATGTAAATACATGTGTTTATAAATCTTATTTCACTACACTTTGACACTACTGTCAAGGATAACTGTCACAGTCGTCAACTTCAGAGAGCAAACAAAATCATTTCATGTCGGTAGCGTTGGGCCAGCAAAATATCAAGCAAATATCAAGAAGATATTTGCAAGAAATTTCCAGCAAATATCATGAAGAATATCAAGTGAAACATAATTACTCTACGTCTTTTATTTATTCGTTACACTTTGATAAAACCCTAAAGGATAACTGTCACAACGCTTTAGTCCGCAGACCGAACGAAATCGCTCCGTATCTGTACGTTTGGCCCCGCCGCTACCAAGATTGAAATTTTAATCATTTAAGAGAGGATCACGTCAAAGCCCCAGACATTCTTTTGTACGAATCACTGCTTATAGACTGAAGGAACCAAAGCCAGCATCATTTATCTTAGAGGAATTGGCTTTTTTTATCTCCGTTTCTTTGAGACGTAAACTAGTTAGTGTCTGACGTGTTTGGCTGAATGCCCACGAGCACAACAAAAGAAAGGTAACTCTAACTAAAACAAGCAGAAAATGTTTTAATCAGGTTCTTTCTGTTGCGATGGGGGGAAGACATTCTTTTGATCTATTGTTCCAAAAAAATTAAAGAATGTTCTTTCGGGGCGATCTGTTTATGTTTTGATGGGAGTACATATTTCTATTCAACACGGCTTTCTTAAAATTTTCCTCGTTTAAATAGTCTATTGAAAATGAGTCATTTCTATACAGTGATTGAATATTGATCTCAGCCTAAAAACTTGAAATGAGTAACATAAAATGAAGAAAAAATAATTCTGAGTTCATCTTGTATATGATATAATGAGCAAAAGAAGCGTATTCTTACTTTATACTTATCTCTTACGTTAAATACGATTTAGTTCGAAAAATGACGGCTATATATAGCGCCTAAATTCATCAGGGAAATTTGATAGAAGAAAAACGTTCGTTCGAAAGAAACAAATGGCGCTTAAAGTGTAATCCATCTCAAATTCCTATGTCATCAAACTAAAAAACAAGTTATATTTTCAAATCAAGTTTACTTTTAGGAAAATACGAGAATGACTATACCACCCATTATAATTAGTCGAGTCACTCCGTAGGTCATGAAAACTTCACTCCGTTATGAAGATTTTTTAAGATAGTTTAATTCATTATATACGTTTATTAGCATCGATTATAATTAAAGTACACTGCTGGCCATTAAAATTGCAACACCATGAAAGAAGGATGATAAAACGCCAAATTCGCATGAAAAGAAGAGCATGCTGGGATATGCAAATGATTAGCATTTAATCGCAATCGAACGGCGCATGAGGGAGACACGGCATCTCAAACTCTGAATAAAAGTTACGCAGCGGGTTTCTCATTCGGAAATCCCATTTGAATATTAGTTGTTTGTGAGAAGATTGTGCTACGCCTCGTATAAGAAGGGGAAACGGCTACCGGCACGTGTCTGAATTCAATAGCTGCAGGATCGTGGCTTATACAGAGTGCGGGTTATCGTTCCGCCATATTGCTACTCGCATCGACTGTCATGTGAATATGGAATCGATGGGTTCAAGAGGGCCATACTGAACACGATGCAGGATCTCAACGGCCTCGCGCAACTTAAGAGCTCAGACATGTTGTCAGGTCGGCCTTGCTAGAGCTACAGAAGAGCCTCGTACAGCTACATCACGTACCTTGAGTCAGGAAATGGGATTGTTTACAGCATATCAAGTATCTACACAGTGCAACAACGTCTGGAGCAGCACAGACTGTCTGCATGACGACCATTATTGCGCCTTCCCTTGACACTGCAGCATTGAGACGCGAGGCGGCAGTGGTGCTACCAACGACGAAACTGGATACAACAATGACACACCGCGTCTTTCCAGACGAATCTCGGTTCTGCGTGCATCATCATGATGGACGTATCCGTGTTTCGAGACACATAAGAGAACGCACAGGGTCTGCTTGCATTCGATATCATAATATGGGCCCTGTCCCTGGTGTGATGGTATGGGCAGCCATTGGGTACAAGACACGAAGACTTCTTGTTCGCGTCTCCAGTAATCTGAAGAGCCAGCTTTTCAGTTCTCATATTTAAGGCCGGTGGCTGTGCCCTATCTTTGAGGCCTCGGAGACACCATCTTTCAACAAGATAACGCAAGAGCGCATGTTTCCCGTTGTTTCCTGACCTACCTAGACACAGAAGGTGTTCGACTGTTGCCCTGGCCAGCACGTTTTCAAGATCTCTCACCCATTGAAAACATCCGGTCATGGGGAGCTGAGAAACTAGGTCGCCACCGCTTTTCAGCCAGTACAATTGATGAAGTGTGACATATACTTGAAGCAACACGGAAAGACTTGCCCTTATCTATCATCCAAGCGCAGTTGGACCTGATGCCGAACCAGGTTATATACGTTTTTGCTGCTGAAGGCCGCAGCTGTGTGTATTAATTTCGGATCCCGTATACCTTCAATTTGCCTACAAATATAATAATGTTTTCTTCCTATTATGCTGTAAAGGTACAATAAGAAAACTTGTTATTTGCTTTCCTTCCTGTTGTTGGAATTTTAATGGCCAGCAGTGTATAAAAGCTAATTGTTCTCATTAATTTGATGGGAAAACTCGTCTGAGCTCCATAAAAAAATATTTCTGATGACATTTCAGATCGATTTGCAACTTCACCCCACCCTTTTCTTCATTCCAGAAGCGCATTACTAGATCAGTGGTCATTTAGCAGAAAATACCGTCAATTACAGGATATTCATTTTTTGAGGGAACCCTCCCCTGATACTGATTTTTCCACGATTAATACTTGTCATATAACGCTCCAGTATTATTGTGGATATATATATATATATATATATATATATATATATATATATATATATATATATATATATATATATATGTGTGTGTGTGTGTGTGTTAGTTAAGGATTAATTAGAGAGAGAAAAATAGTTAAAATAATTTATAGGGGGGCTTCAGGATAGTTTATTTTCATGGCATTAAAGTCACTGTTTTTCATAGTTCGACGCGCGGCGGATTAAAACAGGGGAAATCCCTTATGGGTTATTAATAGAATCAAACCTGAATGACAGGGGGACCACGCCCAAGCCTCATCTTTAGTGGCGACGTGTACGATATTATGCTAGAAGCTTGAAACAAAGGTTTTTATCAGAGAGGGATTAGATTTGACCGTTGCTGGTGGGGCTTCGCGGGGTGTGAGATGATGAACTTGGCACGGATTGAATTGAATTAGTTAATATTAGGAATAAAACTCTTGGATGTAATTTAATTGTAGTTATTTGCCACAGGCCTTTAATCACTGACTGCTATATCAATAATTATCATTAGGGGACAAAGTTAAGCGGGAGCTACGTGTAGATAAGACGCGTGCCCCACATATATATATATATATATATATATATATATATATATATATATATATATATATATGTGTGTGTGTGTGTGTGTGTGTTTGTTTCTCACAGTAGATCGTGATTGTAATATTTACCTGCCAATCATACCAGAACTTCAAAGCCTGCAATGTTTTACAAAGGAAAAAAACCCGGAATGCGAGGTAGAATTATTTTCATTGACATCTCAAATTTAGACCACAGTATATGTTTACCTGTATCTAATAACCTCAGCTGGGATTACGTGAATAGTTAAACAAATTTCACACGTCATATAGTATTGGGTTACACCTTAAAGCATCAATGAACCAAAAGCAAGACATGAACACGTGCCTTCAATCGCTATCGAGATTTAAAAGGAAGCAAACGAGATCAAAGCAGTTCTCTTTAATTTTGTTTTTAATGTAAAAATCGCATTCCCCTTAATGACGACCAAATCTACAACTACCTCATTAACCTAGAAATCATTTTTATTTACCTCCAGATAGGTCGGGTTTGAGCTCATTAACTTCGTACGTGTTTAGTTCCCGTATCCTTCGACAAATTTCCGAAGACTGTATTCACCCACTTTCCGAATTAATTACCTTTCATTATGAGAAATTAGGATCGAAAAAGAGAAAGAGGAAATAGAAGCGTGTTGCAGAGTGTGATATCCGGTATCCTTTGAAAGGATTATAGTTTTCCGATGGGATCAAATACGAAAATAATAAAATATTTCTTGACAACCGAAGACATCTTGCACACGAACGAACGAACAAACACGAACGAACACACACACACACACACACACACACACACATATATATATATATATATATATATATATATATATATATATATATATATATATATATATATATATATATATATATATATATATATATATAAATGACTAACTTATGTCACTGTGAACATAGATAATTATAACTATATTAACTCACATCTCTAGCCGACTATAATAAGGGAGATTAATATTTATAAGTGAACGTATTTCTCGATTACTGAGCGTCAACGGTCTTAAGTGGTTAGTGTAAAATAAGGTTTTGTAGATGTAGTCTCTAAGTCAGAGATGGTAGTATATTTTCCTTCTAATCTGTTTTTAATAAATCTATGTTCTGAAATTTTAAATGAGACCCGTTTGTTGAAAAGAGCTAATATTTCGTGTGAAGTAACCGTTATAGTTTTAACCGTTTTAATAAATTATAAAAAGTTCGTCAAAATTATAAGATTATAAAAAGTTCGTCCCTATCAATCAGTCTATAATGAATCCAAACAGTGACCTCTCACTTGCAATCTTATTCAACAGACCGACGTAAATTTACGCATTAATGCCTACGCCTCATAAGTGAGAAATGTTGAAATCTAAATAAGCATAGAATTAGTTTTGATTCAGGACAGATATACTGGAAGTATAATACCAAATTTACTCTGGATGATAACCGAAGGGCTAGAGCATCGGCATTTGATACCAGAGTCTGTGGGTTGGAGTCTCTATTGGTCCATTCTTGGAATGGATATTGGTAGCCGTTCGGAATCGGTTTTAACCCTTTCAGGGATGTCGTTTGCACAGTGCGAACGCCTAAGTCTAGTCTTCTTTTCACTTGCATTCAATGTATTCCATTTGAATGAGCAGAAAATGGCTAGTGCTGCCATCTGTTATCAGTTTAAATAAGTAAAAATATTTAACAACATCTAATTGGAAAGTTTTTCAGGGTTAAGCAGTAGATCCTGGTCTAATTCGCCCTAGTGTAACAAAAACTAACTGTTGCGCTCCAAACCAAACCAAACTAAGCCAATCTAATACCAAACTTATACATTATAATATAAAATTAGTGTTAATAAACCTATCCACATCACCCCTTTGAATTTTCTTCAACATTTTAACAAAGTCCAATTTTAAATTATTGTAAATTTGTCCGTTTTGAATTTTACGCACCAAATACTCTGCGTAACAGACGAGAAATGTAGTAAAAATGTTTGCGTATCTGAATCAGTCTCTCAGGTTGTGTCAACTCATCCTGTATTTCTTCAACATTTTAACAAGGTCCAATTTTAAATTATTGTAAATTTTGTTCGTTTTGAATTATTACGCACCAAATACTCTGCGTAACAGACGAGAAATGAAGTAAAAATATTTGCGTATCCGAATCAGTCTCTCAAGCTGTGTCATCTCAACCTGTATTATTCCAACATATTCCACAATATTCAAGGTTCACAGGACGAAACTGAATAATGAAAAATCAGTGTTTAGAGTTGTGTATCACGAAATGGGGAAATGACAATGCAAGTCACCATCAGGTAAAGATTTTATTCCAAATCAGAATACACACAAAAGGTGTGAAAAGGGACTTAAGAAAAGAACTCCCATTGAAAAGAAATCTGTATTATGCCACTATATACTCAAGTTTGAAGCTCCAGATGACGGTATTGACAAATGAAAGAGGGGTGTTTTGAAGTGTGGTTCACAAAACAGTTAAACGACTAGGCACGTTAGCATCAGTGTAAATGACTTATTCCAAAAGGAAATACCCACAAAGGATATGAAGAGGGGTCTCAAAAAAGAACTCTTATTTAAAAGAAATGAGTATTATTCCAATATACACAAAGAATTCATACAACACATGGTGATACTAAGAAATGAATTCAGGTGTTTCAAAGTGGGGATCACAAAATAGAGAAACGACAAGGCACATCGCCATCAAGATAAGTTTTTGTCCAAACGGAATACCCACAGACGAAGTAAAGGGGGCTGAAGAAAAAAAATTTCGCGGAATAACTGATTTAATGGCAAGAACTACAGGAGAACTTTGAAGTAGAGAGGTAAAATAGAGAGGTCCTTTGAAATTTAACTAGAAGTATAAACGACGCTGAAGAGGCTCTTCAACATGCTCTTGCGAAACCACCATAAATTAACTTTTAAAGAGAGGAGTGAAACAAAGAAAGTATCCAGAAAAGCTTATTATACACACTAAAAGTACCAGAAGAGATTAGTTAATAGTTTTACCTATTTAACTGTCCTTTTGAATTATTAATAAAATACAAAGTAAATGATATCTTATCTGCATTTTGGAGAAGTCGTCACATTGTCTAATGAACTCAATGGTATCGATATAATTTAACTAATATATTTAATGTATTGACTATATTTACTGTAACTATATTTACTGTAATCAGCCAGGAGATGACCGAATGGTTAGGGAGCTGGTTTTCGGTACCAAAGTCCGTGGCGAATCCCCACTCTTGGCATAGACGTTTGTAGCCGTTCGAAATCGGTTTTAAGCGGTAGGTCCCGTTCTAATTATCCCTCGTGTATCAAACAAATTTACGTAGCGATCCAAACCAAACCAAATATTTACTGTAATGAGCTGTAAGAACAAGTTTAACAGTTATCATTTTGCATAAAGCTTTTCATAAATTTTTTCTAACGCCACTTATATTAAACCTTCTAAACACACAAAAAATTAAAATGGATGGGAAACAGTTAAGACGTAAAAAATTCTCATTTTCGAAAAACTCTAACTATTTAAGAAGATATATATATATATATTGTAAACAACGTACTTCGACTGCATGGTTAGTCCCTTTACTTATTTTACTACGGATGACTTTAGGTATAAAATAAAGGATGACTACTTAAAATGTACTGAAAAGATGTAAATAAATAAAGATAAAAATCTTAGGATTTTGTTTCTTCTTTACTAATGCTATGTCAACAAAATATATCATTTCGGTAGTCTTAAACCTGTATGGTACAAAAACTAGTAAGATCATAGACAGTTGTACAAATATTCGATAGATGTATGAAAATTAAATTACATATGGAGAAGCAGTACATCATACATAAACACGAACACCCTTACAGAACACTTTCAAAATAAGTAATTAGAATGTTAAATATATAATTGTACCCGAATTCAGTTGAATACAATGAAAAGTAAGTTCTAAACGCATTATAGTTAAGTCTCAATTTAACCATTCGTTTTATATAGTTATATTTCTTTATGGTTTCAGAATAATTCTTAATTTTCGTTCCTACTTCACTTTTACTAACTTTTTAACCCTGCGATTTTTATACTACATAGGTTTGCAGCCTGGCTAGTTAACTTTCATTATACCATTAGCTGCTTAATGCCATAGCTTACTAATTGTTTCAAATATTTTTGGTATTACAGTTTGTTTAAAAGACCTAACTATTCAAAATCAAAGCTTTTGTGATTCCGCATTTTAGACTCTATTAATGATGACACAATTCTATGACTGTGTCTTTGTAAGCATTTACTGACATTAATAGTTTGGACTGCGTATACTGTACTACGCCGCTTTTGTATGTCAGTTAATAGTTAATTAGCATTCTGCGCTTTGTAAGAACGAAGGGAAGAATTTATTTTTATATTTTATCGGAAACATCTCCAAATGTTCTGAAAATAATTAGCATAGAAAGAGAATTCTTTGTTGTCTATAAAAAACATTTAAAAATTCACTTACTGCAATTCAATTAAAATCTTTTACAATGGATTTTTCAAAAAAATTGTCAAAATAAATTACGCTGAATTTCACAGGAAAAGATCTTAAAATCTTTGCTTATATAAGATAAATTTTTTAGACGTTTATATAGGCTTACCTCCCTAAAAGGAAATTTTCCTAAAAAATTGCTTGCAATAAATTATACCTCTTCACCAATTATTTTAATAAAATTCGAAATTTATTTTGCTGGTAAATCCGAAATAAACCAGCTGAAATCTACAGAGCTAATTTTAAACTAGTAAGTTGTTAAAATACAGTTGTATTATTTCCCACAAATTCTTTTATTTTCGAATTACTTTTGTAAATTATTTTTGTTTATAAGAAATAGATTTAAACTATAACAGTTTAATGGAGTTTTTTTTCTCTATTTGTCATGTCCTTGTATGAAAATCAGTGTATCTCACTCCAGGATGTTTAGTTAAATACGGGAAAGTTTTTAAATACGGACAGTTTAGTTAAATACGGGAAAATGAGTGAAATAAATCGAGTTATACATAAGAGGCGTATGTATTATTCAGTATACTGAATATACTGTATATACAGTATACTGAATATACAGTATAATGCCAGACTGAAGAGAAAATTGTTTGAATTTCAAAGAATTATTATTTTGCAAATTAATAAGTTCTCTATCACTGGATTGATGTTCAGAAAGTTTATCATTATTAATTAAGGAAACATCTTCAGTTCTTGATAACATATCTGCAATGACACTTTCATCACCATTGATCAATCGAATGTCCGTTGTAAACTGTGATATATACTGGAGATGTCTTAATTGCCTTGGCGATTCTTTTTCATTTTTTTTTGTTTGAATGCGAACGTTAGCGGTTTGTGATCAGTAAATACAACGAAATTTCTCCCTTCTAACATGTGCTTAAAATGTTTCACACAGCAAGATAGAGGCCTAACAATCTAGGTATTGAACATTTTCTGGGTGTCGTTCAATTTTTTGGAGTAAAATGCAATCGCTTTCCAACCATTATCTTGATATTTCTGTAAGACAGCGACAAATACCCAACTGGAGGCATCTGTACATAACGATAAAGCGTAATTTCGAGTTAGGAGATGTAAACAATGCAGTGTTAGCTTAGTTTTGCTTACAGTTTTCAAACTGAATTTTGGCATCTTCTGTCCAGGGAATATTTCTGCGGTCCTTCTTTTTGGATAATATCAGGCAATCGTGGAGTATGGCTTAATGCTGAGCAGTATTTCTTATATATCTTCTGTAAATTTAACTATTCTGAGAAAAGTACTAAGATCTTGAATAGTTTCAGGTAATTTGTAATCTATATATATAAAACAGTTCCGTATCTGACTGACTCACTGACATACAACGCACAGACCAAACCGATGGACGTAAAGAGCTGAAATTTTGCATGGTGATTCTTCTTATAGTGTAGGAGTGCACTAAGAAAGATTTTTGAAAAATTCTTCTTTGATTTTTTTAAATTAAATTTTTAATCTGTTTTAGTAACTTTTTTTAAGTTTGCATCTAAAATAATAAATTGAGGGTTATAAAATTTATATCACGAGAAAGATCATAAAAATTCCTTCAAAATGAAATCCTTTTCGAATCTGTACCTCCATTTTCTCAATTTTAGTAAATGTTTAACGATTCATTTTTAGAATTTAATTTATTAAATTCTGATCACGGGATTTCTTTTTCTGGTAAATTTATCGTCACGTGCATAACAACTAAATAGACAAAAAAATATTTTTTTTCTTACTAATGCGGCAGAAAATTGCACATTATGCAAAAAACATTAAAATAAAATAAAAGATATTATGTTCTTCAGCTGTATTTTATTAACTGTACTATATTTTTTAGTATGTCCTATTACATTGAATATTTTCTTCTGCATTATTTTGCCTATAAAAATATCCCTTACGATTTTTTCATATATATATATATATATATATATATATATATATATATATATATATATATATTTATTTATTTATTTATTTATTTATTTTGATTATTTATTTGGCATTAATTGCATACATTAACCGTTGTATTTAATTTGAATGTACTCCGTAGCGAAGTGCGGGTTTTCAGCTAGTTTAATATAGTCTGGACTTTTTCAGGAAGTGGTTTAGATACTTCAGGTGTTATAATATATCCCAAAATTTTTAATAATTAACAACTACATCTACATCAATTTAGAACTAACGAAAACTTAATGTTGCCATACCGAAAAGATAAAAATAGAATTATAAAAAGTATAAAATAATAGCTGTTACAGACATTTTGTTCCTTATATAGACAAGATAAATTGACAGTGATCTACAGTAGTATAAGATTAGTTTGGGGAATATATCTTCTTATTTTCAATCCTTTTCTAAGCTAACGAACACGGAGTTTCTAAAATTCATTGTAAACGGAAATCTGTGCTTTCTAAGATTTGAATAACAAACGAGTTCACCCTATAATTTTATACAATTAAATAAAGTTTGTATGAAAGTTTTTTATCACTGGATCAATTACTCGCAGTGAAGGTAACATAACAGCCCAGGAAGACATTTTGATTCGCCAATTAGCTGAAAAGAAATTTTGTTGTGAATTCTTTTATAAACTGACGTATATCCATTTGACGATATCGAAAAATGTGAAAATATCTCATAAGTCAGCTAGATAATTAGTGATTCTAAAAACAATATATAGTTAAACTATAGAGCCTAACAGATTATAAAATAGCAAATACAAAGTCATTTTGAAAGGAAAATATAAATTATTAAAAAAATAAATTGTAGAGACCTAAACGCTGTTAAAAATGTACTCCAATAATGCGTGGTTACTAAAAAATAAGGTGTTTCTAATAAAAACATCAAATTACATTTTATGTTTATATTAATAATTTCTCTTATTGAAAGAAAAATAAAAATTTTAACGAATATAAAAATAAATAAAGTTCACAACGATTTAAAATAAAGCGAAAAAAAGGTTTACCAATATTTTTCTTAGACAAGCTACGAAATCAAACGGCCGTATACAGGTTTTCCACCTATATCCGTTACACCCCCCTTAACCCTTTGCTCCCCGGTGTTCCATATGGTGGAACACCAAACTTTACTCACTTCTAAAACCATCAAAATTCGTCGAAAAACTAAGCAATTAGCTTCATTTTTTACTTTGATCTACTCTTTTTGATAATACATGGCAGTGTGTCACACGCCCATACATACCCTCGCTCCAGTGGCGTTATAAAAAAGAGCCATATTTCTGAGCCATAATTAAAAAATCCTTTTTAAATACAAAAAAAAATTGCTAAGAAAAAAATTTCTAGGTTATTTTATTGGCTATACTATAAACTATTTATTCCATATTATTTTAAATTTTTTATACCGAAATCATAGAAATAATGAAAGATTTTCAAAAGGTGTTCCATGATATGGAACACTGGGAAACTAGAGCAGTTTGCGCAGTAGAACACGTGTCTCTCTCTGGCGACCTCTCTGTCCAGCTCAGCCAATCCAAACCGGTTCAACTTCGACCGCATACCTCAAACAAAAGCCCTATGTCCAAAATCCTGTGCAATACTAGTCCTCCGGGCTCCTCGTTGTTCGTCGATTGCCTGGGCAGCATCCTGGCATCCTCGAGTTTACGAACAGTAAACTCGAGGACCTGCAATGTTGCAAAACCTGCAATGTTGTTTTTTGCTTTTTTCAGAAGGAACTGACGTGCCTCCAAAAATATCACGAGGCAAAAAAACTAGGTTAGTGAATATTTTTTATGTGTAGGAACTGCTTTTGTATATAGGAACTGTAAATATTTATTTGAAATCATATGTAATCAAGTTTTTTTTATTGTGTTTTTATTTGTGGGTTTAATTGTATATAGGAACTGCTTTTGTATATAGGAACTGAAAATATTTATTTAAAATCATATATAATCTATTTTTTTGTTGTGTTTTTATTGGTGTGTGCGCGTTTTTTCTGCTGTTCGCTTCACCGCAATGCTCGCTTAGCCGCACTTTTCAAACCGCTAGTTTCCCAGTGTTCCATGTCATGGAACACCCACAAAATCGAAACTGGAAGTGCAACTGTGTACTCCTTTAAGCCTAAACAGAGTGCCTACAAATTTTTAGGTCAGAATTTCAACTTTAAAGGGTACTGGGAAGTAAAGGGTTAACTTCAAAACGGTGACGGCTTAGGCCGTAAAGTTGGTGTCTGGGTATAGTAAAAGGGCTATGCACTACTCAATGAGACAATTAAAACGCCATCTATCGTCAAATTTTGGAATTAGCGTTTTTATCTCAAAAACGGTACGACATAAGGGAAAAGAGCCAATTGCAAAGATTTTCAGCATCATCGATTTAGCAAAAAAGTCACCTTGCACACATTAATACTCAAAACTGTAAAAAATGAACATTTGTTTGGTCGTGAACTTCAACAATATGGAGTCGTGAAACGCGAGCGAAGCTCGAAAAGACCACCTCATGGACTAAATACAAGTCTGTGTTGTGGCGCAGGGGAAACTCATTATCAGCAACATAAATAAATGATCCTGAAGTTAGGAAAGTGTCTCAGTTTCTTTCTTCCACTTTTTATGACATGACAGTTTTCGAAATCGTGAAAAAATAAACGTTCATTTTCTACATTCTGTTTTAAGTATTAATGTGCACAAGGTGTCTTTTTTTACTAAATCGATGATGCTGAAAAACTTTGTAATTGACTTTTTTCCGTATCTCGCACCGTTTTAGAGATAAAACCGGTAATTCCAAATTATGCCGATAGATGGCGTTGTAAGTTGTCTCATCGAGTAGCGCATAGCCTTTTTACTATACCTAGACACCAACTTTGTGGCCTAATCTGTCATCGTTTAGAAGTTAAAGGGGTGTAATGGATATATGTGTGAACCCTGTATATGAAGAACATGAGGCGATTTCCCACCAAGCCATTTTTCGACCTAAAGGTTTGAGCATTGGAGTTTATTTTATGGGTTTGCTAGAAAGAGCACTGCTAATGATGCATTTGTAATGCCACATTGGCGTCATATTGCCACAAATTGGAGACTGTATCATGTTCTTCATATTAACCCGAAAAGGCTTCTGGAATCCCCGACAGGACACAGTGTCATTAGTTTTAACTCATGAATTGGCGAAACATACATTGGCCATCATTTGGCGAAAATTATTGCGTATTAGGCAGATTAGATAATAATATCCAGTTAAGTCCTTCAATTGGGAAGAGTCCCGTATCCTGTGCCGCTTGGCGCTATTTGGCGCGGTTTCTGAGTTTTCGGCGTTTGGTGGAAAACTCAGAATATTGTAACCTACCTCAGCGACTCCATTTTTTGTTGTCGCTTTAGCTTAAAACAAAACAAATACAAAAGAAATAAAATTTTATAACTTACGAGAAAGCCACGTTTCGAAGAAATAATTATGGAAGGGATATGGGGTATTCTCAATTGCATCTGCCATTTAAAAGAAAAAAAATCGAGATCCCAAAAAATGCAGTACATAAAATTTATTATAGTGAAAATATCTACAAAAAGCATTTCTCTTTTTTTAAATAATCACATTAGTGTGAAAAAGTAATGGTTTAAAAAGTAGTTAAAGTGCCGTATAAGTGAAAAAATGCTGTGAATTAAAATAAAAAAGATTAAAACAACAAAAAGTTCAAAATTCTCAACAACAACAAAAATAATAAAAATTAAAATTAAAATTAAAAATAAATAAATAAATAAATAAAATAAAAAATAATATTACAAAACAAAAACCATAGTAAAAATGAATTACATGATAAAATTTCGTAAGATTTCTTAAGTATTTACAATTTTTTAAAAGTTAAACCTAGAGTAATAAACAATTTTTTTTAAATTACAAATTTTCCCAATCGGGATCATCTAAATCAGCGGTTCTCAACCTGGGGGGCGCGCCCTCCTGGGGCGGCGTAGAGAAATTTCAGGGGAGGTGTGAGTTTAAAAAAAAAGCAAAATAAGAAGTAAAACTAACAGTAATTTACTGAACTCAATTTTGCACTCAGAATGTAACCGTAACATATTTTCGACATACGAACACGAACACGGTAATTGTCGTACACGATAATTTTTGTAATTGTAAAAACACGATAATTGTCGTACGTCTGGACGTTGAAAGTGACCTGAGGTCTGCTTTGTCATAGTTACAACCTTATATTCAAAAACTTGTCAAGGACAAACAGTGCCAGCCCTCTCATTAATGTTGTGAAAGTGACTGGTATTACATGCCAACCTCACCTAGATCCTCGATTACTTCAAATATATTTGATGTGTATTTAATTCTTTAATTTCATATGTTCTAATAATAATATGTTCCAAATTAAGATATGAGTAGTAATATTAAATTTTGTGTATGAAATTATCTATTCTATATTTTCATTTAATAACCAGATTCAGTTTCAAATTCCGATTGTATTACTTGTATTGACCACATATGGTGGTGATGGTGGGAGGGGGGGGGGCGTGACCTCACATCAGTGTTCAAAGGGGGGCACAGAGCCTGAAAGGTTGAGAACCCCTGATCTAAATCATCTTCATGAAGAGGTATTTCGTGATCCTTTTTAAAATATTTTCTGGGCATTAAATTTTCAATACCCTCAGTTGCACGAATAAACCCCACCCCCACCAAAATACAGTTAAAATATTTCAACAGAAACGAATGAGATTACACCATATTAAAATTTTTATCACCCAGAAAAAATCGCCAAATTTTCCAGCACAGAATATGGGACATCTCACCTTCATTTAAAACATATTTGAATTATTCAATAAGAAACCTATGGTACCCGGTATAAAGGGCTTAAGTCAAAAACAGTGATTTAAATATATAAAGTTATTGGCTTGTATTCCAATTACAGAACAATAATTTTGAATTAAGTCTTTTGTACAAAGAAATGTAACTTTTGTATAAAAAATTGATAGACTTAAGCCTTTAATACAAGTCAAAAGATTTTTGTTATTTTTTATCAGTACTAACAAATATCTAAAAATCACTGTTTTTGAATTAAGCCCCGGGCACCATAGAAACGTGAAAAACAATTTCGATACTTATTTCAATAATTATTTATTATTGCTTATTAATTACGTAAAATAAAATTATTAAGGGCCCTAAATATTTTTGATTTTTGCTAAAAAATTGGAGTAATAAATAAAAAAACAGTCAGCAAAATTTAACAGCGAATGCCGCACAGCAAGTTATTCATTGAATTTTCTGTACTATATTTAGAATTATTATTTTCACAATTAAAAAATTTTCAATTTTGATTTCTGTTGTCATCATTAGACTCTTTTTTCTCATTTTCAGAAACACACTTATTTTCCTCTAAATTTTCATTATTTACTTTTTCTTGAAATGTAGACTCCGAATTTTGAATTGTTGATTTCTCATCATTTATTGAAGCTTTCCTATCTTCGGTAGTAATAGCACAATCAGAGGTACTTAAACCACTCTTTTTTGCACCTGCGGAATCTGAAGTGTCAACGTTTTCTTTTTTCAGTGGGAAATTCTCAGCAATTGGTATTTCCTGTTGCATGTTGTATGGTATCATTCTGTCAGCCTCTTCCTGTGCAGAACTGTCTTGTCTATTATCTCTAGAAAATTCATTTTGTAAGGCGAAATCAAACTCCGCAGAGCCACCAATATCTTTGCCTTCTTCTGTTTGTAGCAATCGGTTTCCTGATTTATTATTCCTACTTTCTGTCTTACCTTCCGTATTATCTTGTATGCTATCATTCTTAAAATTGAGATAGTCAGGGTGAGTTGCATTACCAGCAGTAGTAGCTTCATCTTGGAATCTTTCTCCGTTGTAGCTGGATGCTTGTTCTTGTTTTGCGTTTTGTGATGCTTGTGATGTATCAGTAGTTTCTTTTAAAGTTTCATTTGCTACTGATTCGTATGTGTCCGTTGATGCAACTTGTGTACTCTCCTTTTTTTGAGAGTCTTCGTTTGTGTCTACTTTGTTACAGTTGGGAGTTTGGACACATTCATGGATAGTTTCTTGTTCTTGCGTTCCTTCTTCTGAAACTGAATGTCGTTCACATGTACAAGGAGTAGCGTGACCTTCCTGAGTAACGCCGAATAAAGGAATTTCAAGTATGATTTCTTGGTGACTTCCTCCTCTTCTTCTAACCTCAATGCTTTCAGGAAGATCCATATCTACGATAGATTGTTCCTCTGCACCTTCATCAACCACACCATATCGAAGGGGGGTTGCACTATCTTGACCCGACATTTTTCTCTCTGTTTCTGTGCTTCCCTCTACACTCTCAGTTGGCAGAATATTTTGTGGAGTAGGATGGCTTTCTGTGATAATCATGAACGACGCTGGTAGAGCCATATTTGAACTTCCGCTGTTTGGATCCGTGTTCAGTCCAAAGATAGAATTCAGTAAGTTTGTTATTAATCCCATTGCATCTGGTCGAGTGATTTGATTTTCGGCAACTCTAACATTGTTTCTGTATCTTTCATTATTAGGTTCAAGTTGCACGGCTTGGCGAAAACATCTGGCTGCCTCTCTTGCTCTGTTCAATAAAGCGTATGATTGCCCCATTTTTGCATGGGCTTTTGCGTAATCGGGATTTAATGCCAGCGCTTGTCTGCAGTCGGAGATAGCTTCAAAATAATTCTGTTGCGATATCCTCGCACTTGCCCTGTTACAGTAGTATATAGAGTTCCATCTATCAAGTTCAATGGCGTTTGTGTACGCCGTTTCTGCTTCTTGATACATCGATCTTCTCATATAAGAATTGCCTTCATCCTTGAGAGCATCCGCTCGTAGCTTGTCTTTAACAGGAACGGGATTTGTGACCTGGGTGAAGATATCAAGCAATGGTCGGGAAAATCTCAACTGGATATACCCGTCAGGGTCGAGTCCGTAAGCCATCTCCAAGCACTGGATAGCGATTTCAAGACAGTCTCTGTCTTCAGGGACAAAGTCTGTCCTAGTTCCCAGCTGATCTCGCAGAAAGTCTGTTATTGCGACGATAAGACGTCTGGTGTCTTCTTCACTAGATCTGGCCCGATTTGACATTTCCGGGCCGGGAGGGATAGTGATTAAAAAGCGTAAAATTGTTTCGTGTGAACATCATTCATAAATCATTACTAAATTTTGAAAAGTCGTACAAAAGGGTAAATATACATATATCGCGATTATGTTACACGCGGTAATAACACTACTGAATTAACTCGTGGCTCTTGTGGTAGTAAATTTTAATTACTGTCAAGTATTAGAGAAAATTATTGCAGGGAATAAAATTTTGATATTACGTCACGCATTACATTTTCTCTTGCGAAACTTGATAACATGGGATACTGGGAATTTAAGGTCTTCTGCGAGTCCTTGGGTCTTGTTCACTTTGCTTCAAGATCGGAAAGTTTCACCAGCGACACACATTTTATTCATACTCAGAGATGAAAGCAATGACCACGTGATAAGACAAACCAATCACAGGTTATGTCAACAATGGAGGAAAGCTACGCTACCTTCCGGAAGCAGTATGAACAAGCTTTAGGGCCTGTTCACATAGGAGTCCGTTGCGTTGCGTTAAGGAAAATATGACGTTGAGATGAAAATAAACCAATCATAGGCGTCCAAACGATTCGCAATAAAATTTTTAACGCCTATGATTGGTTTATTTTCGTCTCAACGTCATTTTTTCCTTAACGCAACGCAACGGACTCCTATGTGAACAGGCCCTTATTCTCCAGACGAAAGAAATTTTCGTCCTGCAAGAATGACGTCATCATGACATATATTCTTAAACCAAAAGAACGCACATTACTTTGGTTTAAGAAATTTCCAAACTCTACGTCATTTCGTAGAGTTTAGAAATTTATGTCACGAGACGCCATTTTATCAATGTAAAATTTTGCAGTTGCACGCAGCATGTCACATCTCATCTCGGGAAAAAACGAAGAGCAAAATGTTTGTTCTTAAATGTATATATTTCTAAAACTTGTAGAGGCATACCTGAGCTCCCCGTGTAAAACGCATGACATCAGTGTTTGCGTCCCTTTGTGCCCTTCAGTGACGTTGCATGAAACTGCACCGAGAGTATGGTACCTTATATTGTCTTTGTTTCACCACGTTACTGAGAAAAATTAAGTAGCAAAAACATCTGGCTTCCTGAAAGGAATAATCAACCTCTGAGCTAAAACCAATTATGGGATGCAAATGAAATCACCGTCGATAATCAACAAGTTTTCGTAGCATTTGAATGCTCGCTATCTTGCTTTATGCTCGCAATATCTCTCTTTATGTAGACCTAATTTCTACTATTAACAGGAAGTAAAACTACCTCTCGTTAAGATGATGTAAATTTCTTATCTGTGAAAGTTTCTAACTCGTAGCGAATCTGCAGTACAGCATTTCTGAACACATGCATTACACCGCATCTTGATTAAACTAATTTTGATACAAAAAATATAGTATAAGGACCTTTTCACATAGAATTGGACAGTGTCGGCGTTACTCGTATTGACATAATTTAAACCAATCACAGGCCTTAAAAATTTAGTGGCTAAATGTTTGGAGGTTTGTAATTGGTTAAATACAGTTCAATGCAAGTAACGCTGACGCTGGTGGATTATATGTGAACAGGGCCTAAATCAGCTATTACAAACTTATATACTTGCGGATATAAAACCTTATGTCTCCTGCTGTGTAAGGCAGGTTCACGCCACGTCACTGACTAAAATATTTTTAAGCCGAAAGACAGAAAATGGATGGCATGCGGTTTCCACGTGGAGGTATGTTATGGTCTTGTACATGAGTTTTATACTCTGTTGCGTTTAACAACAAAAGTTTTGCCCTCCTATCTTGAACGATTTGAGATGTGACTTGTAACAACTGCCTTATGCCTTAGATTATTTACTTACTTACTTACTTACGCACACACACACGCACACACACACGCACACACACACACGCACGCGCACACACACACACACACACACACACACACACACACACACACACACACACACACACACACACATATATATATATATATATATATATATATACAGGGTTTCCACCTATATCCGTTACACCTCCCTTAACTTCTAAACGGTGACAGCTTAGGCCATAAAACTGGTGTCTAGGTATAGTAGAAAGGCTATGCACTATTCGATGAGACAGCTCACAACGCCGTCACAACGCAAATTTTGGAATTAGAGTTTTTATCTCAAAAACGAATTACGGGAAAAAATCAATTACAAAGTTGTTCAGAATCATCGATTTAGTAAGAAAAGATACCTTGCGCACATTAATACTTAAAGCAGAATGTAGAAAATAAACATTTGTTTGGTCACGATTTCGAAAATTGTCATAAAGAGTGGAGGAAAGAAACTGATACACTTCCCTGTCTTCAGGATCATTTATTTACGTTGCAGAAAATGCTCTCCATTAGCCACTATACACATTTACTCTATGGACTGGATTCTCTGGTCTTTGTGAGTTTCGTTCGTGTTTCACGACGCCATAGTTTTGAAAATCACAACCAAACAAATGTTCATTTTTTTACATTCTATTTTGAGTATTCATGTGCATGAGGTTTCTTTTCTGACTAATTCGATGATACTCAACAACTTTGTAACTGATTTCTTTCCCGTATGTCCTACCGTTTTTGAGATAAAATCGCTAATTCCAAAATTTGCCGATAGATGGCGCTGTAAGTTGTCTCATAGATTAGCACCATGAAGCTACAGATTAGCGCATAGCCCTTTTACTGTACCTAGTCACCAACTTTATGGCCTAAGCTGTTACCGCTTAGAAGTTAAGGCGGGTGTAACGGATATAGGTGGGACCTTGTATATATAAATATATATAATTCACCCGTAACTCGACTTTTTCTACTGGTTTTTCAAACGTTAGGACAACTGTTTATCTCTTTATCGCCTCCTAAAGGTACTTTTTCTTTCCTGTCGTCTTTTCTGAGGGTGTACTTCTTTTTATTTAATCAAAACAAATAAAAGTGTTAATGAAAATAAATAAATAAATATCAAGATAAAATTTATAAATAATACAAATAATATAGAATTTAAAAAATATTAAAATTAATTTAAAATATTTTCTGTGTTTTCTAACTTTTTATTAACTACTCCTAGTTAATAGTTCATTTAAATTTGACTTCTCTTAACTCAGCACAATAATAAATTGTAAAATAATTTCATCTTAAAACCTGGACTAACCATTTTTACGAGCACCATTGTGGGTATACGCATCACTGGAGTTAAAGCCTTTGTCCCACATACTCCGAAAAGAGTCATAACAGGGGTTCTCTCTATCTCTCTCTCTCTGTCTCGTGTGTGTATGTGTGTGTGTGTGTGAGAGAGAGAGGGAGAGAGAAACGCGTCCTCCTATTAAATTACATATAATGCATATTCTAAATCATACTTTTAATAAAGCACGGCCCTTCTTCCAAATTGCAACCTAAAAGTAATTTAAGTAATAATTTATATTGGTCCTGCAGATCATTAAGCTGGCATGGGAAATATCTGAACTGAATAACATCCACATATATCTGGTCGGAACCGAAGGCCTCGTTAAATCAGTATATAATAAATAAGTCCTGTTTTTAAATTCTCTCTTCTTAACAGAACGCAGATCTAGCAAACGCATGATCTATCAATTAGTTATTCCTCGGGTTATTAGTTATTAGTTATTCACCCACTGCGTAATCTGTGTATCTCTTCTCTGGCTCCATGTCTGTGCTTTTCTTATCACCCAATGAGTGACTGCATCTGTATGATGAACACTTCGGCAGACTGCATCTCCAATAAGTTGTACGCAGCTAATTCCCCATTGTGATTATTATATATATATATATATATATATGATTATTATATATTTATATATATATATATATATATATATATACCGTGGAATCTCGATCTATCGTTTTTCAAGGAACCGATTGAAGTGAATGATAAATGCGGGAAAACGATAGATGCGGAAACATAACAAAGGAATATGATTGTTGGGACTGGATAAAATGAACGACACATACGGAAAAACGATGGATAAGAAAACGATCGATCGAGATTCCACTGTATATATATATATATATATATATATATATATATATATATATATATATATATATATATATATATATATATATATATATATATATATATGAATCTCCGGGGCAATTCCTTAATGTCTACGCTCTTTTGGGCCGGTGACGGTTGGATGGGAATCAACATAAGTAACAGAAATATGCATCAGAATTATGGATTTGAAAGGGAAGGCGAAGATTATATTAAAGAGACTTTTCTTAAATATTTATTTCATTTTTGTGAAACTTCTTTTACGCGGGAAATTCACATAATTTTCCTTGTATGTAAAAATTGTATTATGTGAAAAGTATACGGCTGACATAATATAATCTTTCGGTTATATTATGTCATATATGCATAATATATATCATGTTATCATGTTAGATTATATTATGTAAGAAGTACAGAAGGTCGTTCGCACTTTATGGAAACGATATTGTAATTTATTTTTGGCATCCTTAGGGAAACGGCATCAAAGAACACTGAACGGAATTTGGAAAACGGTCGATGAGGAATGGGGTAAAATTGACAAGACAGTACTAAGAAAAAGTTAACTTTCAGGGAAAATTCAAGCTAGACCTTTTGTCAAGAACCATAGCTATAAGATAGAAGCAAACCGCAGCAAAAATTACATCATTTATACATAAAACATAACTCTGAAAATCGTTTCCATAAAGTGCTAACGACTTTTTGTATAGGGCTGCATTTATAACCTGAATATTTTGAGCTCAACTTAGTTTCTGGTTAAATATATGTATATTTGTATTCAATTTTATTTTAGATATTGATGTTTGAGGGAATTTATGAAACGTGTTTCCTTCTAATTTCAATTCTTTAAGCTTCAAAAGGTGTTCAAAACATGAGACTTCTTATAATGACAAACGGGCACACAATGCTTTTCAAATAAAGGATCGCAATGGTATCATTAAACAAACGTGGGCGTGTGTGTATTCTGTTGTTGTTGTTTGTGTATGTGTGTGGGGGGGAGGGGGTGTCAGCGTTCTAAGCTCCAGTGAAGCTGAAAAATACACAAGAAAAGGTAATTTCCTTATACATTTTTCATCAACTCCTATAGACATGAAATAAACATCCACTTACAAATGGATAATTATTTCGCCTCTGTTTATGCACAAGAGAGGAAAAGGTAGTACCTGCCTAAATTTGTTTTTCATTTTTATTACGACGGACTATTCGGCAGACTCTCTTGGATGACAAGGTGGGCATCTATAGGTCGCTTCATTTCAAACTCTGGTTCTCTGCGATATACATGGCAACCCTACCAGGAGTTGCGTTTCGCGAATATCAATTTTGTTCGGCGCTTTATTTCCTTTTTTGGTAGACCGCTGGGTTACACTTATTTGAATTCAAATTTTTCGGTGATGGTGTTGATAATTATTTCATGATTTAAATATTACGTGGCGCTGGACTTGGAGCCATTTTTTATATAAACATGACCATTTTTGTTTATTTTCAGCGCCTTTTTTTTTTGGAGGGAGGGGGGTATGTATATTCTTTTTGCAATGAATAACACGACCATTTTATTTAGTAGAAGATAGACATATGCATAGTGTAAAGTAAAATACTTCGAGTGACAGTTCTCCTTTAAATGAAATTGAGTCCGAATGCATTTCAATAAGTGTTTAACAGATTAAACACTAAAAACATATCATACCTTTTTATACCTCTATACAGTCATAATATTGTTATTAAAATATTGAGGTACATTGAATTCTATACGTCATTTTTAACAGTATTTATACGCATACTTTATACCTAGTTATGTATAGAACGTTATAGAATGATTCGAGGAAATGAAATAAAAATATTGATGACTGCAAATAAATTTCACATAGCTGATCGACGTAGATGTAAATCTAGATACAAATATTTTATAAGTTCTAACACCCATTGATATGAACAGTATTCATATTTTCAGAATACGCTTCATAAAAAAAGGTCCATCTCATCAGAAATTAAATTAGAAATTGTGTTTGTATGTATGTAAATGTTGAGAGTATTTTAGTAGCTTTTAATGTGCTAGTAAATAAATAGTTTACTAATTATTTTCTTCATACAAGGATTCTGCATATTTCTTGTTTGTGAGGTAAGTCCTCACCTTCACAGCTGCACTTACTTGATGAAAATAAAAATGCTTTTTAAGATAATTTCATGTTTCAGTTTGAATGACAATTTTCCAGTCATATAATATTTTCTAAATTATTTAAAGTTAGAAGAACATAAACGTTTTCCTCATTGCTTATTATTTTTTCATAAACAGATAAAAACATTCAGACTCAGATAAATATTTTTTTTTCAAAAAAATTACTAAGAGTTTCGCACATGTAAAATTTAAATAAAATCTGTTCCATTCAACCATGACTTGCAAACAAAGATGACACTTAATTTACGTGCCAAACATCGGCATCTATATAGTCTCCGATAGTGCTTAGTTCTAATGTATCACTGTCACCGAGTACAATGAGTAGGGATGCATAATTTTCGTATTTACGAAATAGGTGCGAAATTTGCCGATATCAGCCAATAAATGTGAAAAAAATTATTTTACTACTTTTCGGCGAAAACTCAGTAATAAACGGCTTTTTAAGCGAAATTAGTTAATAATAGTAATAATTTATTGAGATAATTACTCAACTAAGACCATCCAAATGGTCTTTAAGGGAGAGACCTCACTCTTCATCGGATCTGCTCCGAATTTCACTCGGACAGTTTTTTTCCCGTACCGAAATCGAACCTAAAAATCTACAGTAGCTATCCACCCAGGGTCTTCCCTTTGTCCTCCCACACACCCATTCTGGGGTCTTAAAATGGCTCAAGCCAATTCTTTCTGAGAACTCGTTTTCCCTCTCCCTCCCCGTGGACACTCCTTGTTGCAGGTGCAGTAGATGGCCCCTTTTCTGAGAAGAATGGTAATTTCTTCCCACACATCTAAAAACAGACGGCTATTTTCGCTATTGCTGTGACTCGCTGGACAGTCTAGTCTGTCAGGGGCAAAGGTTAAATAATTAGGTGCCTATTTTAACATGGCTTCTCCAGATTTTTATTCATGGGCTTAATTTAAATCATATTTTTTTTAAAAAGGGAAAAAAATCTGTAATGATCATAATATTTTTGAGTAAAAAAAAATGAATTTCTTTAAGAACTGGACTTGTAAGATGTTATTTAAGATTTTTGGTCTTAAAATTAATGAATGTAACTATTTAAAGTTTCCAAAAGGTAATATTTTTTGGTTCAAGCCAAGAATAGTGATTCTCTTCCAATTTATCTTTACTTATAAGATCAATATATGCAGTTAGGTAACATACAATAATTATAATACATACTTTCCTAGTCGCTGATGCGCTGGAAAAAATAAATGATCGAGGCACTAAGTTTAATTACTGTGCATGAGTCACTAAAAATGTCTTTCTCTACGTCAAGCGCAAGCAAGTTAAATCGGTGAAGGATTTAATCAGAAGTATTTTTCTTACCCACCCCCACTCCTTTAATACAATGTGAAAGTTTTTGTCAAGATTTAAGACTTAAAAAACTCATTCTCCGTTTTTACAGTCGAAAAACAGATGCCAGTTAAATAAAATGACTATCTCATTTATACAGAAGGTCGTTCGCACTTTATGGAAACGATTGTGAACTTTATTTTTGCCGTTTGCATTTTGAGATAAAAATTTGGCAACTTCAGAATAATTGCCTACTTCTGTTTTGTTTTGATTGGAATGTAAAATGAAAGATTTATTTTGAAAACGGCCCATAAAATTGATAGATAGATCGAAGGTTACGTAACTGCGCTTTCCGAGGGGAAAATATTCGTATTAACAAATTATAAAGCGGTCTAAAAATCGCGGTTATGGCATTTAAAAAAAAGGCATTTATAATACATTAAATTTGAAAGGGAAACAAGTCTAACTGAAAGTAAAAATGAAAACATGACCGCGAAACCTCATCCTAAGACTGTTCGAACTCAGGTAAATATCAAGAAAGGGAAGTCTCTGATCCTAAAAAAAATCCGCTACCTCAAAGATCAATTGCATCGAAACTAGGAATGTATTCTGGCACTGTAAGTAAAATGACTCCGTAATGATTTGAAGTTAAATAATTAGAAGATAAAAAGAACTTTTTATATACCATGTTTTTAAATTTTGGCAAAGCATAATGCTGAAAAGAAAACAAAGTGTAGAAAATTATATGTCAAACACTTAGCTGCTAAAAAATTGAAATTTATGGTAACACTCGATGTGACATGGGTATATTTAAGTGGCAGTAATAAAAAAAAGATCAATTTTATTTTGCTCAACTGACGGGAATGACCATACGAAATGGCTTCGTCAGTGTACAGAAAAGTTCCGAAAGGGATTCTTGATAGTTGCACGATTTTGTTACAACGGCAAATTAAAAATCAAAACAGTCTCACGTAAAGCCAAAATTAATTCCCTCTACTATCAGAAGAATATTTTAGAATCCATTTTTCAAGACGAAATTTCAGCCTTATATGGAAAGGAAATTGATAAAGTTGCGCTCATTATGATCAAAGCCTCAAGTCACACGTCTAAATCAACTGTCGCTTAGTTAGCAAAGAAAGAATCAGATCCAGGAATAAAGTGTATCCCATTTAATGATATACCTGTAAAATCACCTGACGCTTCTCCAATGGACTTTTGCGCTTTCGGTTTATTAAAACGATCCTTAGAAAAACGGCATCCAAGAACACTGAACGGACTTTGGAAAACGGTCGAACAGGAATGGTATAAAATTCACATGACAATACTAAGAAAAAGTTTACTTTCATGGAAAATTCGAGCTAGAGAACCATGTAAAGAACCATGGTAAAGAACCATGGCTATCAGATAGAAGCAAATAACCGAAAAAAAATACGACATTTATACATAAAAATTGACTTTCAAAATCGTTTCCATAAAGTGCGAACGACCTTCTGTACATCTAAACTCCTAATATCAATACAACAACATTTTGATACCAACATCTTGACTTTAAAAAGAAAAATTGCGAAATCACTGATAAAAAATAAACATGTAAAGAAAGCAATTTTTTTTAATGATTTTTTATCTTGAAACGGTCGCAAATGTGCTTAATATATATTAAGAACA
Source organism: Dolomedes plantarius (assembly GCA_907164885.2). Lineage (NCBI taxonomy): Eukaryota > Metazoa > Arthropoda > Arachnida > Araneae > Dolomedidae > Dolomedes > Dolomedes plantarius. Next base: position 43,396,474 of record OU015498.1, read on the forward strand.
ATGATGCTATTTACACTGGCAGATAATTTAGAAAATTTTGATAGATATAGATGTTCCCATCTTCGGTAGTCATTAATTTTATTTTCACGTAAATATTTCCTCTCTTCCTATTTATTTCAGGCTTTCTGTAGTTTCTCTTGTTATCTATAGCAAGTCCCCCCTACACATGTATTCATTCCACAATGAGAAAATGTAATTCTAAGTTTCTTAAAAATTATTAGGCCAGTGGCATTCATTAAATCGTTTCAAGGGGTTCAGAGAGCCATCCATTAAAAGCTTTCAACGAGAAGTTATAAGAAATTTCAAAGCCTCAAGAAAAAAAATAATCTTTATAATCTTTTATTAACTTAATCTTTATTTAATATGTATTTTTAACGCTTTAAGCTGACCGTCTACATAAAAGGATTTTTTCCCGCTTGAAAAGTAGTATTTCACATTATTGAAGTTCTGAAACATGGCTAATTTAGTCTATAAAATTGATTTAACTTTTCGTGTATTTTAAGCCGTAGCTGAAAATACTTTGATGCAAGCTGAAAAATCAGACTCTAAGTATTTGTTTTTAAGCATAAAGATTTTGATCACAAGAAAGCTCAAAGTTTAAAAAAAAATATTTCCAGAAAATAAAAATAAAAATTAAGAAAAAAAAAGTGTCTACGGACTCAAAAAGACATTTATTCCCGAAGAGTTTTTTTTTTTAATCCCAGTCCCCAAAAATACTGTTTTAAATTTTTCGATGTCCCTGTAAATTACTACACATATAAATGTAAGTTCAGCGAGCTAGGGACAAAATACGTTTGGCGAGCGTGCGATCATGACGTACACAGATTGCCGATTTTCGGTCATCTAAGTGTTGGCGAAAATTTGGCGCACGCTATTTATGCCAATTATATTTCGACACAGTTACTGTCTTCAGTTCACTACTTCGGGGTTGAACATTTTAGGCCATGGCGGGACTTAGAAGCGGACACATCCGTAGTATGAAATACGTGGAGGCGGAGAAATCTTTTTCTGTTTGTCATTACTCCTTTCCCGCTTCTACTCACAGAATGTATGGGCGTCTCTTTGAGCCAGCTGTCGGTTGAGCATGATTTTGTCTGTGATTCTTTTTTATGGCGGGGTCTCTTGGACTCGGTGTAAGCTTTCCTACACCAGGGAGATTAGAAGCAACACATTTGCTATCTCTCCGCTGCTCGATGGTGTGGGATTTTCTTTAATTTAAACTTTTTTTAAGTATACCATCATTGGACAATGACCGAAACGTATGTTTAATTTTCAGTCTTATCATATTCAGCAATATGATAAGAGTGTAGGATGACAGAATATTATTATTTTTTATCTCCAAAGAATAAACTTATCAAGACCTATTTGAAGATGTCTCAAAACAAAATATTTCTTGAACAGCTAAGATTTAACAACGAATCACTCTTTGATATGCAAAACAATGAAAATTTTTTTTCACTTGTCAGATACTAAAAAAATGACTGTATAAAATTCATAAAACATTGAACAACAATCAATTTTAATTTTTAATCATTTTCAAATAAATTATATAAATTAAGATTATATAATCGGGTAATTCCTGATTTTCAGGGATTATTCTGAACAAAATTTTAGGTGATAGCAGAGATTAATATTTGCTATTACCTGAAAATACACGAGAAAAAGGGAAAAGTTAAAAATATAAATACTAGTTCTACATGGAGAACCAGAAAAAAATTAAGTGAAAGGGTAGATATCAGATCATATTATATATAAAGGTTATAAACAATCTCATTAATAAAAATAAAAAGCATTTGAAAGGAAGGGTTCTACGAAAAACTTTGAAAATCTGCCGGTATTCCGATTACGGCTCACTACTGGCGAGTAGCCCTGATCCACGGCGCTTTGCTGGTTGCGAGATGGGTACTTGATTGCCTATCGACACTAATTGTTGCTCCCGTAACCGGCCCGTCACCCTCCGGCAATGCTGTGGTTTTATGTCCGCATTGACGGGTACCTCACGGTTGCCTCGCGGTTCGTAGTCGGATTCACGATAGCTTCATTGTTACCGGAAGCGGCCCGGCAGCATATTAACTACCTATACTCGAGTTCACGCAATAGGGAAATTTCAAGCCCACTGATTCGTTGGTTTCGTCCCGTCATCTATGACATCACTTAGCGCAACTTCCAAAGACTTCACGTGGCGCCATCTTTTCCCCTGAAACTGATTCATTCATTACAATATACTATTTAGATTCCAAATGTTAGTGCGTATGTGAATAAATAAAGTGAGTAATTGTGTTTTTTTGCTCAAATGTCCGTTTTTTCGGAAGATAAACTTCCATCCTCATTTTGTAATGAGGTGGAAAGTGAGGACTCCTTTGTCAATTTTCAATTTTTTTTTATAATTTAAATTTTTATAATAATGTCATAGTATATGCTACAAATATAGGGAGAGCTTTTTTTAAATATGTTTCTGAATTTTTGTAAAAAAAAATATTTTACTCATTATATGGTAATTTTTGAAAAAAGATTCTTCTTTTTCATGTTTATCTATTTGTAAAAAAAATTTAAGCATTTATCCAAAAAAAACCTCTCCCTACGTTTCTGTAACATTCAATCAAGATTAAAAAAATATAAAAAGTATAACTGTAAGTGCATATTTCTCAAAGCCTTAGTTCATCAAAGTCAAGCAAAATTGCAAAATCATGATTTTGAGAAAAATGCATTTAAAGTATAAAACACAACAGAAATTAAAGAAAAATAACTTACTTTTGTAACAAACATTTTTTTTAGTAATTTATTATGTTTGAAGGTTCTTATGATATCAAGAGCATATTAAATTAAACGTAGAAAAAAAATTATAGGCAGTTCCATATGTGAAAGAAATTAGACGATTTGCTAGAATTCATAAAAAAATAAGCTTCCTAATTTTATTTTAAACAACTAAAAAAATATATTTTGCTATTTCTTTTATCGTAAAACACACCAGATCCATTAAGTAACAACCTTCTTATATATATATTATATATATGTATGTATGTATATATGTATGTATGTATGTATATATATATATATATATATATATATATATATATATATATATATATATATATATATATATATATATATATATATATATATATATATATGTATGTATATATATACATATGTATATATGTATGTATGTATGTATGTATGTATGTATATATATATGTATATATATATATATATATATATATATACATACATCATGTATGTATGTATGTATGTATGTATGTATGTATGTATGTATGTATGTATGTATGTATGTATGTATATATATATATATATATATATATATATATATATATATATATATATATATGTATGTATGTATGTATGTATGTATGTATGTATGTATATATATATATATATATATATATATATATATATATATATATATATATATATATATATATATATATATATATATATATATATATATATATAAGAAATAAACATCGTCTCATTTTAAATTTAAACTCATTTAGTATTTTATATGGCATTTTATTTACTTCCTGACTTATTTTATTTTTTAAGATTTTAGTTATGGTCTCATATTTTATATATAAGACACCAATAACCTGAAGTATGCATTGCAAAAATTCAACTTAATGCACAGCAATTCATATATGCACCAAACACAATATTTCGATAAAAACATTTAAAAAATCATAAAGGATTTTTTAAATATTTTTTTGAATATTGTCTAGGCCCAAATATGTGTGAGAAAAAATATACATAGTTGTAAAAAAAAATCGTGCAGAGTATGCTTAAGTTTATATAAAAAAATATTAGTCAGAGGTAAAAAATCTATTCTTGCAAAATAATACACACATACACGCATACAAATTTATATCTTTCAATGCAAGTTCTTGTAAAATAAATCCACTCCCCCCCAAAAATGTTACATAATTCATAAAAATTTCAAACCTACCATTATATTCTTTTTAATTTTTTTAAAGGTTTTTTTTTCTTAAAAGGTTTCTTTAACTTGTTATAAAAAGTTCAAACTTAGAAGTTTTCTTTTAAATAATAAGTGTATTTTTCAGGATTAATTCAGTTTCACGATTAATTCAGTATTCACGATTAATTCAGTTTCAGGGGAAAAGATGGCGCCACGTGAAGTATTTGGAAGTTGCGCTAAGTGATGTCATAGAGGACGGGGAGACACCAACGAATCAGCGGGCTTAAAATTCCCCCATTGCGTGAACTCGAGTATAGGTAGTTAATATGCGGCCCGGCACTCGACGGGGTAGTCGCGGGCGAGAGGACACTCCCGTGACGGATCCGATACTGACTTAATGCGCCAGCCCGGCAATGGAGAAATCGGCTGGCCGGAATCTTCCGGCCCCGGCCCGATGCCTCTGTGTTTGTTGGGTATATATATATATATATATATATATATATATATTTATTTCAGGCAGTCTCTTCTAACGAATCTACCGCGGGTTATTAACGTAGGATTACTTATCGTTGCTTACATCTTTTCTTTTTTTCTTCTTTTTTTTGACGCATTTTGTACTTTTCTGTTTAACTGTTTGCTGCCACTGCGTTTGGAGCGCTGCCAAAATTATAACTCGCGACGGACTCTGATTTTTTTCTTTCCGGAGGACCGTTATTCAGGAACTTAATCCTTAGTTAAAAAGGATTTGCATGCAGCATTCAGGACTTCAGAGATGTATTATTAGATCTGATGCATGTGTTTTACATTGCAGATTTTCAAACCCCCTTGGATGTGGATATTTTAGTTCGGTATTCTAACCGCAGATTTTAAATGTATATTTCCGAAATGTCTTGTTTAGGAAGATAGACGTTGAAATAAAAAAAAGAGTGTGATTATTTAATTTTTAATTTTCTGGGCAATTACATTCTTACCAAGTATTAAATTATTTATGCCTATCGGTAAAAGAAAGATATAATCGGTGCCATAATATATTAAAATAAATAAGGTTCTTTAGAAAGTCCCTCTGAAAACACAAACACTCAAAATCAAGTGGGTGTCTATTTTTATCATCATTTTCTGATTGTACCCACTCGTGAAATATATATACGTTTTAAAACTTTATTTGTTGACAGGAAAAGAAATTCTTACCGCAATGCAACATGTTTTTCGGAGAACGCATTCTGCCCAACTCGAACTTCATCTCACTTAATCTGTGGAAATATTTCCAGAAAAACCTAAAAATAGGCGAAAAAGAAATGAGTTTCTATAGCAACAGATCAGGTTGTTGCTCAAGAACCAGCAGCGAAATAGAAAATTGATATTTTATTCAATTTTTATGTCATTGAAAAACAAGGTTGTGGGCGTAAACAGAACTTGAATTAGGCTATATTTGATCCCTCGGAATTATCCGTATGTAACATTTATCCCTAAAAATAACTCATACATATGAATATAGCCCTGGATGTTTTCTTTTGTTGTTGTTGTTTATATGGCATTTACGTAAACAGGTTTAGTCGTCGTATAAGTTTACGCCCGCCGTAATGGAAATCTTTTATGTTACGCGGCTTAAAAATTTGTCTTTGTGTCCAGATGTTCCCCGGATGTGTGGGCCCAGAAAAGGGAGCTAGCTGATCTTAAAATAGAAACGTATGGATCCGTTTCTATGGCAGTCGCTTATTCTGCAGATCTTTGAGAGAAAAGTGGTGTCACTGCGACGGTATCTATGGATGTCTACAACGTAAAGAGATGTCATGCAAAGATCCCTATATTAAATAAGATCTGTGGGAGGAAGAATATTTTAAAAATAGAAATTAATATAAATAAGGATTTGGAATAAGAATGAAGTAGCGGCCCTTTGAACCATAATTAGTATTTGAGATACGAATGATTTAAGGTTTACAACACAGCATATGATTTAAAGGCCATTGTATGAACTTAATTTTTTATTTAACCTCTGGGATTTTGAAGATTATTTAAGACATAATTTTAACTGTATAACTTTAAGTATAATTATTCTTGTTTGAAACACATGCAGCACCCTATGAGGAGGATGACACGGAAACGGCCAAACCTTATTCGGAATTTGAACCCATGCCCACTGCGTGTCAACTCAGAACGCTAACAACTACACCACGCAAGGGACTTGTACAAACAAACAAACACACACACACACACACACACACACACACACACATATATATATATATATATATATATATATATATATATATATATTTATATTAACTAAGCATTTTAAAACTTAAAAAAAAAAGATGGTATGAAATAATTTGACTTGAATATTATTTGAAGGAAAGAAGGAATACCATTTAATAATAATTGAAGAAGTATTCTAATGAAAGAAAATAATCTGAATTTCTAAACATATTTATAGCTATTTTTTTTTAATTTTAACATGTAGTAAAATATATAAAGAAGATATAAAAGTAAAGTAAATAGTTAGTTAATGAAAAATATAGAATGATATCGTGGATAATATAACTTTTACATTATGTAATCAAACCTATTCATTTGAATTCAGGTGAAAATTTGTAATTAAATCTAATCCTACCAAGAGAATTAAGAATTTACTTTAGCTATGAAACTCGCTAGCCATTTTTAATGATAAGAAATGCAGAAAAATATTTTTTACACTTGAAAAGTCCTGTTTTGCAAATTTTTCTTAAAAAAATAATGTATAGTAGCAAACAACTTCTTAAAACCACCAATAGAGAAGTTAAAAGTTGTTGTTTGCTCTTGTTTGAGTTTTTCACAACTTTCCTGCAAGTCATAAATAATATATAGGTTTGTGTGAATAGTTATGTATGCATTTATTTCCGAGAAATATATTCGTAATTCATTTTTCATAGGCTTCGTGAAACACTCTAAAATCAAAAGTTTCTTACGATTCAAACTATGTGAAATCATTTGTTTTTGGCCTTGTTTGTTTTTCTTTTTTTATATAGACAAAAGACCTTACCTTTTGAAGTATGGAATTTGCATATATTTTTCTCAATTCCAATTTTTTCTGTGTTTTCAAACACTCTTTTTTACGCATTACGTTGAAACTTTTTTACGTTTTTAACCACAAGAAATCTGTTTTGCTGTTCTTGTTGCTTTTTAAAATTAGTGACAAAACCTCACCTATGTCAAACTGAGTGCCTTTATTTTTAATATTTTTTTGGACACCAGGCTAACTCTAGACCGGGTCTATTGATGGCCACGGGAAGAGAAACACCGCTCCGGTTTAAAACGGCACCACAACGGTCCGAGTCCCACTTGGCCAGGTACCACAGCAGTTTTGATCCCCAGTGGCGACATCTGGAGGGCTCGTAACTCATCACACTCTCACCTAATCGAAGGACTTTATGGAAGATTTAACATGCCCATATACTGACCTAGACACGAAAGTACAGGGTGGTCACAAAAACACTTTGCCGATATATGGACCTTTAGCGGCCGTTCCGTTCAACCGATCGAGCTGAGATTTCAGATATAGTTATTCAGAGGTATGAGCTCGGGATTTTGTGAACGGCAACAAAGTGGTGCTCACGGTTACTGTTATAGGTATAGAAATCCGAAATTTTCGAATGGCAACGCCCACTTTTTCCCCTCGCAAAATGTTCAGCGCATGTGAAAACCCTAAAGAGCGTTGGAACGGTACGTGTATCAGAAAAAACGGACACGTTATACACGCACATAAAACAGCTCTGCGAACGTCCTACAAAAACACGATCGGAGCTCATGAAGGAAATTTGCATATGACAGAGGCAAGACTGATGACAAAACAGATCGCTCAAAAAAAAAACTTTTATTAGGATTACACATTTCCCACGTAGTTGCCATCATCGTTTTTTTGTTAGCCTTTCGCAGAGCTGTTTATTGTACGCGCATAACGTGTCCGTTTTTTGTGATACACGTAGCGTTCCAATGCTCTTTGGGGTTTACGCATGAGCTGGACAGTTTGCGACGGAAAAAAGTGGGCATTGCCATTCGAAAATTTCGAGTTTCTATACCTATAACCGTAACCGTGAGCGCCACTTCGTTGCCGTTCCCAAGATCCCGAGCTCACACCTCTGAATAACAATATCTGAAATCTCATCTCGATCGAATGAACGAAACAGCCGCTAGAGGTCCATATATCGGCAAAGTTTTTTTATGACCACCCTGTACTTTTGTGTCTAGGTCAGATATGGTCATGTTAAATATTCCATAAAGTCCTTCGATTAGGTGAGAGTGGGAGGAGGTACGAGCCCTCCTGTTGTCGCCCTCCTGATGTGGGCTTTTTTATGACCACCCTGTATTTAGTGGAGTTTGTCGGGATTCAAACCGAGCACCCACAGTCCCTAACGCCAACGGTCTACCACTAAGCTACCTCGGGCCAATGCATTTATTTCAACTAAATAAATATATAAATAACTAAGCAATTTCCATTCTTGTTTCTTTCATGCTCATTTTTGTCCCATTTGCTGATACATTAAAAGTTCCTTATGCCTTAAACCACAATAAAAACATATTTATATCAGAAATAACTGATGTCCTTTGCCCCCTATAAAAATATTTCATACACTTTATATTTCATTACTTAAAAATTTTATACAGCTTTTCCTGCACGCATTAGTGGCAGATCGAAACATATTTATGTGACATTTCCAGTGAATGTTTGAGTTTGTGGACGTTAGACGAAAGCGTGACTTGGGTGTAGAGTTCTTCTAAATTCAGTTCACGAATCATATTTAGGAACTGAATTTGAAGCATATAAAAAAGGGTAAGTCATTCTCTCGGTTGATATAACCGCAAAAAGAAAATCTTCAGAAATTTGAAGTAAAGTATTAAAGTTTCTAAGGATATAAATTTTTTTCAAGTATGACATTTATAGAATTGAGCCTACGTGTAGTGCGAATTTTTTACTTATATTTCTAGTACAAATACGATCCTCTGGTAACTGCATGTCCTGAAAAAAGTATTTTTGACATTTATTGTTTTAATACAACGTATAGAGTGATTATGTCAGACATTAAAAATATAATTCTTCTTTTTAGAAATAAAGCTTTTGATCTATAGATATATCTAGCACCGATCCAAAATTTATATTTATAATTATTATATCCTCTCCGTGATCAGCTAAATTATTTGGACCTATTAATATTTTTGTTTTGCCTATTTAGCACAGTATTCTCAGCTTGAAAAGAAAATTCTATATCGGATTCTGGTTGACATTATTGATTCCGATAGTTTCCAAGTCAAGCAAAACTTAACTCTGGCACACAAAGGCACTTTAGGAGTCAAGATCCAATACTAATTTATTTCTTACCTAAAATGACAAGGATAGCAAAAATGTTTGCAACAAGTCTATGTCCATACTGACAAGTCTATGTCCATAGATAAAGCGAATAAGATCTCACAATGAGATGCTTATGACCAAGATAAAGCGAATAAGATCTCACAATGAGATGCTTATGACCAAGATAAAGCGAATAAGATCTCACAATGAGATGCTTATGACCAATATAAAGCGAATAAGATCTCACAATGAGATGCTTATGACCAAGATAAAGCGAATAAGATCTCACAATGAGATGCTTATGACCAAGATAAAGCGAATAAGATCTCACAATGAGATGCATATGACCAAGAAAAAAATGGCCACTCTAGTATCTCGGCACAAATCTTGAAATGATCGTAAAATTTCGATTCAACTGCAGCAATTTTACTAAATGTTCCATCATTCCCTCCGTTGCTAACTTTGTTTGCTTTACCCATTCCGAGATTAACATACAAAATTTGCCTATATTGTTTCTAGCATAAAACGCAGTCGGGTCACATCTCATGAAAAAAAGAAGAGAAAATAGTTTCCTGTTAAACGCAGAGATTACTAAAATTCGCTTTGAAATGCATTCAGAGTTTTACGTATTCAGTGGATGCCATTCATTTTGAGCTCTCCGTATTAGTGTCGGTGCATAAAACTGCCTTACAGGGACAGCAATTTAACCTCAGTTGTATTTTAGTTATTGCCCTAACATTCTAATAACTCTAATACTGCTCTTCTAATGTCCTCAACAAAATGAAAACATTCCATCAGTTCTAATAATAAGATATTAGAATTCAGGTCTATGTCGCCATCATCAAACTGTGTGTTGAATCTAACTACGTTTAACTTAACCCTAGCGTCAATGACAAGATACCCAGGTACCTTTTTGCGACTGTTATCGTATTTTTTATCATTTGTAATTAATCCTTGGTAAAATCGCTTTTAATCCTCGTTATTTGCATGAATCTGAACTAGACATATGACTTTAAAGTTTTAGGAAAAATAATATTGCTGCTTTTTTTGCATCAAACTTTCTTATACCATTACTCAATATCCAGGTACCCGGGTACCCATTATTGTCTCTCGTCTATAAGCAAAAGTACATGATTATTATTACAACAAATATTCTCAAACATAATAATAATTATTTATTATTAGTAGTAGTAATATTTATTATTATTATTAGTATTATTTAGTACTATTTTTATTATCACGGAAAACATAGTTCTTGAAAAAAATTACGTTTCAGCACATATTATTATTTATTATTATTATTATCATCATGACAAATATAATTATAGAAAAAAATTACGTTTCAGTACATGCTTTACATTGGCATATTGAGATTGAAAGCTCATCACAAACTGGTTTTCCACAAGTTTTGCATTATTTTCTCGTTTTTCTCCGAAGTTTCTTAGGAGCAGAAACACACACTTGGCAAACTCCAACAACTGACTTTCTTCCAGTTGAATCACGTGCCTTCAAATCTGTGGTAGTACTGGAGTTGGACGGCATCGCAAGCAGAGATACACTGTTTGAGGAATTCAGACTACTTTCTACACCTGAGATGGTTGAAAAATGTCGCATGGCTTGAATATTTCTTGACCGATCCTGAATTGATGACAGACACAAGTTTGCACCTAACTGACGCAAAAATAAACGGCGGTCATTCTTTTTATGGCTGCGCATTTAGACATTCGCCTTATAAATAATATAAGCAGCTAGAGCAGTTATGTCCAAAATGTTAAAAAAAAAACACGCAAGTGGCCATCTCTTCGTTTTCTTCTAAGAGGTATATTTTCGAAGCATCTGATCCATCGTGTCAACACTAGATTTTGTTTTGTTGCAAAACGTAATAATTTCTGGCTTTTCCTTGGATCTAGAGATAATTTCATCATGATGTAAAGTAGAAAGCATTATAACAGGTATTTTCGACTTAGGAACATATGAACATATTGTTACATCGTTATTGAAACCGAATAAAGAACTTTACGATTCTCGTATTTGACATGGTGACATTTCAGTCGGAATATATTTCTTGTATCTCTTTAGAGTTCCTGCGATTCTCAGAGCCATTGAGAGTGACGAAAAAATTATCCAGGTTTCTGCCGGAGCGTTTGTATGGAGTAGCCAGCTCTTTTACGAACCATTCGCTTTGATTGACTTCACGGTGTCCTCCGGATTTTCCGATATACAATTGACCAGAAAGCGGGTGAAAATTAATGGCATCGCATATCCACCACACTTTTAAACCATATTTTCCGGGCTTATTTGGCATAAACTGGGGGAATCGTGTTCTTCCATGATATGGAAATAGCTACTGTCAGATTTTCCGATGGTTTATACTTTTTTGCTAAGTTATTGTTTAATAAGATCCAAAGATCACGAAGTGCAGCAGATTTATCATTTTCGAGTCGTGCAGGTCGTGTGTTTTGATTATAAAATCGAATGAATCGAAGGATATTCCAAAACCTATTTATACTCATACTTGCTCTGTAAAGCGGGTACGACGTTGGTTTCCACATTTCTATGGTATCATCAGTGTTGGCATTATTAGCACCTGCTGTTAGTAGAATTCCAATAAAAGCATCAAATTCTTTAGCTGTTAATTTCGTCCATATTAATTGTTTCTTTTCTGAATTGTCTTGATTATATTTGTCGTAAACGGTAATAGCCTTCTGAGTTGTATGTCTAATGATCATATCAACCATTTCACGTTTAAATATACACTTGAATGTATCACGGATGAATAAGTTTTGTGTTAATTTGTGTGTTCGACTTCTTTCACGAACAATATTATGAGCTGGTGTTTGGTTATAAACTGGTGGATCTTTATTCCAAATATTTCCATCTTTGGCTTGAAACGAATTCAATGGTGTGACCAATACATTAGTAGTGTCTTCGGAAGAATCACTATCGTTTGTGCTGTCACTGTCGAGATTGTAATTCCTTCATTTTTTCCTAGCAAAGTTGCGATTTATATAGATATAAATAAATAAAATAATTACTAATTCATTATTAATCCACCAAAGCATACTGTAAACTGCAATACAATATCAATCTAAGAAACCGTCCGTTTCTTACACACAATTCAACGTGAAACGTACGCATAAAACGAGAGGAAAATAATGAGCCACTTCGTTTTTCAGTAAAAACAGGATACATACATTCCGCAAGGACGAGGGTGTAAAGAACAGTTCCATTTAAATAGAAAGGGTGGTAGAAAGAAAGCTGATTTCAGCGGTCCGCTTTCGAAATTCAATATGGGTACCGCGGTACCCGGTCATTGAAAGTAAGGGAAGTGTTTGGTCATTGACGCTAGGGTTAAACAATAGTATCGATAAAAAATAGTCTAATGGCTTTGCAGGAGGTAATTTGTCTGTTGTCATAAGAAAACAAAAGTAAAAGTTTATACTGCCAACCCTAGGCCTGCAACAAGTATGTTAAATGAGGAGGAATTTTTCTTCTTCCCAGTGCTTTAGTAGCGACATGACATTTGCTTCATAAATTAGAACTATAGCAGACTTAAGATACGTGAATAATTTGTATAGAAATTTAATGTAAAAGTTGGAAGCTATTCAACTAAATCCGTCATACTCACTTTCTCCTATAAGGAAGTAAATTGGGTTCACTTGTTGAATACCATCATATAAAGTACAAGTCACAAAAGCTGGGTGAGTGTGGACTAATGTTTACAGTAAAAATGCCTACCTCTCTGGAAAACAATTTGGATTTTATCAGCAAGCATTTAGACTGAAAGAATATCGTAAATATCGGGATCGTAAAGCATACCAACCAATCATGATTAAAATTAGTGCGTGTTCAGAGAAATGCATTAACATAAAGAATAAATTTTTGGATTCGAGTTCAAATCATTTAACAATTACAACTGTGAAGAGAGGTAAGTTTCGGACAACATAGTTAATCTCGAGTTCAAATCATTTAAAATTACAACTGTGAAGAGAGCCTCCTATAAAAAAGTAAATTGGATTCCCTTGTTGAATACCACCATACAAAGTACAAGTCACAAAAGCTGGGCGGGTAGTGCCAGAGGTAAGTGCCAGGCAACACAGTTAATCTCGACTTCAAGCCATTTAACAATTACAACTGTGAAGAGAGGTAAGTGCCAGGCAACACTGTCAATATCGTGTTCAAGTCATTTAACAAAAGATGAAAGTACCAGGTAACAGAATCAATCTAGCTTATATAATTTTTCTTAAAAAAATTCATTAAATTTGATGACAAAATTTATATGAGTGTGTTTCGAGCTCACGAACGCTTCTCTTTTTTAATTTTAGCTATCATTCGTCTTTCGTTTACACCAAAAGAAGTGCATTCGAAAAAGGAGAATTAAATAATCAATTTGAGAAAAACTAAACCTGATACTTTTTAGAACAAGAGTATGTTATAAAGTTTTCCGATACACGTCTTTATTTAAAGCTCCGCATTTGGGTAATGTCTGATTAAAACCACTTGTGTATGCAAGTAACGAATTTCCGCTCGTAAATTTAGTTTGGGACTATCAGCTTAATTGGAAGATAATCCATTAACGGCAAAAACCCTTGTAGCTCTTAATCTTTCCTTTATTTGACTTTCCCGAAGGAAAATAAAAATTGTGGAAGGCAAGTTAAGCATTTCCTCTTTTATTTTCTTCGTTTCGTAGAGCCAGATGGTGAAATCCCATGTTAGCAAAATTAAACAAACGATTGTACATTTTTATGTTATTTATGATATTTATAACAGCTTTAAAGGTAATCAATGCGTTTGCCGAGCTAAATGTTCATTGCATTACTGTAAGTCTGCGAGTCAGCAATTCTGTAAAATTTTATTTCATTTAGATCGTATTATTTGAGGACAGAGAAGAAATTGTTAACAAAACGTTCACAGTTATTTTGACTAGGAAGGTATGTATGCCAACTTCAGATTGCGACGATGATTAAGAACTTTTGCGTAATATTCTCACAGATCATCAACCACGTGTATGATGGTATATATATAATTTAATATGTATTAATGCATATCTTAAACACAGTCGTTGCTCGTTATTAATACACCCACCCTGTGTTCTACAGAAAAAGATCGTTATAATGAGTGATCGCTTTAGTGAAAACTAATAAAAAATTATAATAAACTCATTTTTTTGTGTGAAAATTAATATTTTCAAATTAATTCCATACTGCTGTGTAATTACAATGTATATCCAGTAGTTCACTTTGTTATCAAATAAGCATTGGCAAATGAAAATAATCAAAGTATAAACAGTTTAAGAGACCGATAATTTCTAAAATAAAAACTCAAGGTCAAAATTAATGACATCATAAAAATTTTGGGTCTTTCTTATAGTTATTTCCCAACAAAAATAATCAAAAATCGTTTTTTTCCTGAAATTTCAGATGTTTATAAAACATAATTTTCCATCTCATTTAAAGATCGTGTCGCTGAAGTGAATTGTGTACGCTGTATTGGAATTAAATGATCTGCAAGGTCGTTTACAGTGGGTACGTTTTGCACCGGTCATTGTACAGGAACTGTCACTATGATGTGTGGTCGTTATTATAAAGAGCTCCGACAGCATTTATATATTTCGCCCTCTTTAACTGTGTGCCCTCGAGTTTTATTTTAAATATTATAGAACTAACACTTTCCTTTACTTCGTTACAATGCTCAATTACTATTCCTGGCTCTATTTTCGAAAAAAATAACTCCATCGTGTTAGTGAAATATGCATCATTGAAAGCTTTTAACGATAATTAAAGCTGTTGCCTTACGTGAACCTAAGCGTGTGTGAAGCTAAAATTTAGCAACTTAAGGGGAGGTTAAAATCGAGCTAAGCAATTTGTGTGTCTCATTTTTTGACATTATAATGGTTTAAATACCCTTTTATAATTATTTCTCTTTCCTTCTTCGTAGTTTGAAAGGCGGTCAAATTTTTGGGCTACTGCCTAAACTATGTTCTTCATTTTTCAGGAAAACACAGGTTATATATATAGGATATATAAACACAGGTAATATATATATATATATATATATATATATATTATCTAACCTGTTTACATAAATCTGTTTTTAATAACATTATTGTAAATCAGTTAGTTCGTATAAATAGGCTATGTTCTAAAGACAATAGGATTAAGCATATTATAGACTTGAAAGCTGTGCTAACTAGTAATAATTACCCAGTTAGTCTATCCAAAAACATAATTGGTTGTTTTTGTTTTAATGAATAGTTTGTTCTGTTGCATTAATAAGTTAAACATAAATAGGTTAAAATAAATTAATAACTACTAAAAACAAAAATAAAAACATAAGAATAATAAAAAATAATTAACTAATAGTAGTAACAATAATAAAACTAAATAAATAATGGAATAATAGTCTTAAAATAAGTTACCTAAGTAAGACTGTAACTGAGTATCCACTACCTCAATGGTTGCAAGTTATGACGTCAGTCATCTTGCGGTTACAAGTTCTTAACTTCCACTCTGACTAGCGCCAGGCTTGGTGTTCTTTGGTTAAGTACTTTAATACAAATTCATTTATTATTCAATTCTTCTGTTAATAATGGATTGTACGGTGTCTGAGTGTGTTTATTTAATAGATCATACTCATCAGAAACAATCCATTGGTTTTTAGACAGTATTGACACCGCTGATGAAGAAATGCTGTCAAAAACCGTATTCATACTTATCTTTACATGTTGGATGTTCCTGGCTTCATGTAGCTTTAGAGCTATTACTGGTTGTCTATTTCATCTTATTCTTATTTATATATATATATATATATATATATATATATATATATATATATATATGTGTGTGTGTGTGTGTGTGTGTGTGTGTCTGTGTCTGTGTCTGTGTCTGTGTGTGTAACTAAGAAATGTTTACTCCTAAAATTCACGAATCATTTATTCCAATATACACTTTTCTAACAAAGAACACCAGCCTTATTTAAAACTATATTAGCCCTTAAGGCACTTGTCGACATTCCTTCCCAAGCACTGGTACTTTCGCAACCCCTCACTTAGTAATAAAGGCTACCGAAATATTGACATTGAAATACCATATGGACGCCTCATTAACTTTAAATAGTAATAAAGAAGCTCTGTTTACAGTCAATTATTAACTAACGAACCGCCGAAACATTCTCTTCCTTCAGTCTGGGTTATATTAAACTTAAAAATCATGTGCACATTAAAATACATAGGTATCACTCTAGACGATTTAAAATACTAACATCTGGGAGCCAAACGGAGTAATATCCATTTTAAGTACGCCAGAGGTTTTTTTTTTATACTAATCCCAGATTGTCTAGCAAGGCTAGACAATCTCCATAAAACCAAAAATTTCCAAAAAGTCTAAAATCAGTAGAGGTCCCAGAAGGACCTCGTCCTTAGTAAAACCCAAACAATTTAAAATATGAGCAGGGGAGGCCATGTCGGCAGAGCACCAGTGGCACTCCGGGAAGATCTTCTATCCCTGCCGAAAAGTGCGTGCTTTTATATGACCACTCATGAAGCGCGAGAAGGCCGTTTGGTACTTTCTGGGCTTGATCTGAAAAGACCCACCCGGACTTCTTCCAAAGTACCATGGGTGGCAAGGAGGAGTTCTCCAAAGATGGTTTTGTTTGATCTTCATGAGGGGCTAAGTCAGTCTTCTCCCTCTGGTGCCCCAGGCCTTTGGGCCAATTGAAGCTACTCCTTTCCCTTTACCATGACGCCAGAGGGTAAGAAACTTTAGCGTTCTTAGTTTTAGCCACCGCAATGTGAAGTCACACAGATATGCTGTCTTTTTGATGTATGTGTTGTTTTGAAACGCGTACTGTGTTTTCCTCTTCTCTTCCCACCCGTATGTTCTACTGGACATAATTTCTGATCCGTCTCCCTTGTGTATCATTATGGTATTGTGCGATTTGCTTAAATTCGTCTTCATGCTGGCGGATATGTGAATAGCAGTGTTGGAAGAACTGTTCCCTCTATTTTATTCGGATAATGAATATCTTCATTATATATTAATACACGTACTCAGCAGGATGTGATCTATGGGGGAGACTCCTGTAAAATCTGAGATTTCAAGATATTTTGGAATAAGCGTTATCTGAAAGTTAGGAGCAAGCTTTCGTTAAACACACACACATTCACGTACGCACACACACACACACACACACACACACATATATATATATATATATATATATATATATATGTGTGTGTGTGTGTGTGTGAATAAATGGATGTATATAAAGATATTTATTGACAATAACATCTAAATTCCACAATAATTATCTAGAAATAATCATTCACAATAATATAACTTTATGGTATATATTAAGGCAGTCAGGTTTTAAAGTACTGAAGCCAAGTCGGCAAACTGACGAAACCTCCTACACAGAAACACAAATCATTTACTTGGGTTTTCACCAAAATGTATGAATGTCGATCGATATATCTGTGAATTTGAGATTCACATTAAATCGTTCAAGAATAAAATGTAGCTGTTAGCAGAAAAGCTAAGCTAAATCTATGAAGTTTTGGTATTAAAACGCTCCCCGTGCAAAGAATAAGAAATGTGCTACCATCACTTTTACAAATATAGACTGAAGATTATATTTTCTTTTTTGAGGGATAGTTTGATAGTGGAATATGTATGATATATACATTAACTGAAAAGCGTAATTCATAGAAAATGCACGATATGTTCGTTTTGTTGTTGTGTCTAGGACTACTGCAGAAAATAAAACAGGAGAGAAGAAAGAAGAAAAATAAAATAATAATTTGCAACATACATAGAGGAGGGCCTCAAAAGAGGTTGGACTTTTACGGGATGGTCAACGGAAGGAATTTTATTTCCCTTCTGTCACCGAGTGGAGATTCCAGTGGAAGCATTCGCACCTGGGGACGTATTCCCTAGGAGTTACAGGATCCCCCGAGAGAATGCACAATATACTAGTTTCAATAAAAAGTAAGTTCCTGATACTATATATATATATATATATATATATATATATAAAACAGTTCCGTAACTGACTCACTGACTGACATACAACGCACAGACCAAACCGCTGGACCTAAAGGGCTGAAATTTTGCGTGGCGATTCTTCTCATGTTGTAGGGGTGCACTAAGAAAGATTTTTCAAAAATTCTTCTTAGATTTTTTTAGATTAAATTTTTAAGCTGTTTTCGTAACTTTTTTTAAGTTTGAATTTAAAATAATAATTTGAGGGTTATAAAGTTTATATCACGAGAAAGATCCTAAAAAATTACTTTAAAATGAGATTTTTTCAAATCTTTACCTCCATTTTGGGATTTTTGGTGAATTTTTAAAGATTAATTTTTAGAATTTAATTTATTAAATGCTGATCACGTGATTTCTTTTTCTGGTACTTTAAATAAATTTATCGTCACGTGCAATAACAAATAAATAGACAATTTTTTTTTCCTTGCTAATGCGGCAGACGATTGGACATATTAAAATACTGTAAAAGATATGTTCCTCAAACTGTATTATATTAACTGTACTATATTCTTTAGTATTCTATTAGGTTTAATTTGAATATTTTCTTCTACATTATTTTGTCTATAAAATATCCGTTCCGATTTTTTTATAAATATATTTTTTTGTTTTTTTACATCAATTGTATACATTGGTCGTCGTATTGATTATATATATACATATATATATATATATATATATAATTATTTTGGCATTAGTTCCATACATTGACCGTTGTATTTAAATTGAATGTACTCCGTAGCGAAGTGCGGGTTTTCAGCTAGTATATATATATATATGTATGTATGTACACTCATGGACAAAAAAATTAGCGCACCAAGAAGGAGTCGTCAAAATGAGACGAAATTTTACATACGTCATGACTACTTTGATATAAGTAAATGATAAGAAAATCAAAGAAAAAGGATAATTTATTTCAGAGAAAAAGGCAAAAGAACGGAGGAGTTAATACTCCATTGGACCCCCTCTAGCGCGAATGCACGATCCGATACGATCGGGCATTGAGTCATACAAGTTCTGTATGATGTCTTGAGACATTTCGTTCCATATTTGCTGTAACCTTGCCTCTAGTTCGTTCAAACTCGTGGGATGCCTGACTCGTCGTCCCAAATGATCCCAGATATGCTCGATTGGAGACAAATCTGGGGATCGGGCAGGCCAAGGAAGGGTAGTAACAGTGCGGAGACAGTCTTGTGACACCCTTGCCGTATGAGGCCGAGCATTGTCTTGTTGAAAAAGGGCTCCTGGGAGCCGTTGCATGAGTGGCAACACATGTGGTTGCAGGATTTCATGAACATACCGCTGGGCTGTCTTGGTGCCACGGAACAATACTAGGGGTGACCGTGTATTGTAGGCAATGGCACCCCATACCATCACACCAGCTGTGGGAGCGATGTGTCGCTGTACAGCAAAGGCAGGATTGAAGCGTTCACCACGGGCTCTCCACACACGAACACGATTGTCATCACTGCCGAGATTGAATCTGGATTCGTCGCTAAAGACGACCTGGTTCCATTCCGCTGAAGTCCAGTTCCCTCGTGCGCGGCAAAACTCCAAACGGAGGCGTCGATGGGTGGGTGTCAAGGGCAGCACACGTAATGGGCGCCGCAATACCAACTGTCCTTCAGCCAGGCGCCTTCGTATGGTTCGAGAAGACACAGAGGCTCCTAGTAAAGGTGCTACCTGTGCCTGGATGGCGGCCGATGAAGCAGTTGGCTGTACAGTTGGTCTGTCGAGGGCGTCCTGAGCCTGGTCTTCGTGTACATGACATCTCTCGGGTCCACTGGTCCCAACACCTCCTCACAACACAATCAGAGCGGCCTAATTGACGAGCTACTCGTCTAGCTGACCACCCAGCTTCCATCATCCCGACGATTCTCCCCCTCTCAAACTGCGACAACTGCTTATATTGTCTTCGAACACGGCGTAATGGCATGTCTATCTCAGCTCTTCCTTTGTAAATGACTCCGCACACTCAAACAAGCTTTGGTTACCTGTTTTATACTCCACAGAGTACGATGTTCAACGCCCTCTACCGGCTATACGTAATGCGCAATCACGCTGCAATTCCTAATCACGCGCAATTTCTAATCATTTGCATATCTCCCCGACATGTACCTTCATTGCCAGTTTCGTTACGATCCCGCAATTATTTCTTGGTGCGCTAATTTTTTTGTCCATGAGTGTATGACATAATAAACCCCAAAACTCTTTCAAAATTCTAAATTCTTCTGAATTTCCTTTGGCGTAAAGTTAATTGCGCGCTCCGGTTATAAGAACAATGGATTGAAGAGTAACGTAAAAACTAAAGTAGTTAATCTAGATAATGTCCATTTAAACCCCAGTTTCAGAGGCGCCAAACGTTATATAACGGTCACGAGACTCGATCCCGAAGAGCTGGCCTGGAGCCCTCTGTCTAATCACTGCAAGAGTTTAAGGGTCACATGACCATGACCTCAGGAAGTTATATAAGATCCACCAATGTCTTAGCCGGGGATTTTCCCCTCTGCCATAGTGCTGGTGAAGTTGTATATGTTTCTGCGCGCTGTTTCTTTGTCTGCAATTTATACCATGTACTAGCTGAAAATCAGCACTTCCCTACGGAGTACATTCAAATTAAATACAACGGTCAATGTATGCAATTAATGCCAAATATATATGTGTGTGCATTTATAATAAATATGACGATCAATGCATTCAATTGATGTAAAAAAAATATATATATATATATTTATAAAATAATCGTAAGGGATATTTTTATAGACAAAATAATGTAGAAGAAAATATTCAAATTAAATGTAATAGCACATACTAAAGTATACTGTACAGTTAATATAGTACAGTTTGAGGAACAAATATCTTTTATTGTATTTTAATATTTTTTTTTGATAATGTCTAATCGTCTGACGCATTAGCAAGAAAAAAAATTTTTGCCTATTTAGTTGTTATGCACGTGACGATAAATTTATTTAAAGTACCAAAAAAAGAAATCACTCGATCAGCATTTAATAAATTAAATTGTAAAAATTAATCTTTAAAAATTCAACAAAAAATAAGAAAATGGAGGTAAAGATTCGAAAAAGATTTCATTTTAAAGGAATTTTTATGATCTTTCTCGTGATATAAATTTTATAACCCTCAAATTATTATTTTAAATGCAAACTTAAAAACAGTTGCTAAAACAGATTAAAAATTTAATTTTAAAATATCTAAGAAGAATTTTTGAAAAATCTTTCTTAGTGCACCCCTACACTATGAGAAGAATCGCCATGCAAAATTTCAGTCCTTTAGGTCCAGCGGTTTGGTCTGTGCGTTGTATGTCAGTCAGTCAGTTACGGAACTGTTTTATATATATAGACTAGCCATGTCAACTTGGCGGTGAGCCGCCCTCGACCCTTCAATGAAGAAATTTAATAGGCAAATATGAGGATTTTCTTTCCTTGAGTAATCACTTTCTCCACACCGGCCATGTCTTCGATTCATGAGATGATTCCCTGTCACTCCATCTATTGTGGCATTCCCCCTCGCGTGACAGCAGTGTTCCGGATTCCGTGGTGAGTGGGGGGACGTTACATATATATATATATATATATATATATATATATATATATATATATATACATATATAGGTGTGAAACGTCCGGAGTGGACATCTCGTAAAAATACTGCAATCGAGGCCGTAACAATGATTCCAAATCATAAATAACTGAAGTTTATTTTACGTAAAGATTAACACATCTTAATCCGTTCGGAGCCAGCTCGCGTCTCACCTCAAAAAAGCGCCAAAATAGCATTAGGTGAAAGAGGTTGCCAGAATTGGCGGAGGAAGTTAGTATGTGGAAGGCGAAGCGTTTACGTCAAGACAAGAAGGACGGGTTACCATGGCAGAGATGAAGTACAGAATGGGCGATTATAGGTAGTTAGTAATATTATCACACACACACACACACACACACACACACACACATATATATATATATATATATATATATATATATATATATATATATATATATACTTGGAACGATGTCCTGGAACGATACCGTTATCTTTTTTGTTTTGAAGTCGCTTTTCTTATTTATATATCCCTGTCTTTTTAATATATATATATATATATATATATATATATATATATATATATATATATATATATGCGATGTGTGTATGTGTGTATAGATATACAATCCGTTATTCACAGATGATGGCATATACATTTTTGAATTTGCCTTTGGCTGCTGAAAATGTAATTATATCTCTATCGAACCTCTCATTACATTTGTATTTCTGCTTTTTAAACGAGAGAAATATTCAAATAAAATAATTCAAAATGAATTTTTTTAAACTTTAATATTGCTATCCATTTAAAAGCAAATATTATGATAACCTCTTATCTTACTATTATACCATTTCAGAAGTGTTGAAAACAGGAAACTTAGAAACCACCAACAAATGATACAACTAAAAAAAAAACTTTTCGTTGCGTTTCGAAACGTTCAACTGTTTTTCTTATTACTAAAGCAATGCTCAAGTTAGTTTTTTCTGTCATTTATGCATGAACCTTCTTTTTGTTGTTAAAACTTTTATTCTCTTTCTATCTATTTCAAAAACCTTTTAACGGGCAAAAATGAATCTCCCACACAAAGAGACCTGCTGAAAATCGTCGCCTGGAGGTGAATAAAAAATATATTAAGATAATAAACTGGAGAAATTTTATTATCTATCGACTGTTAAAAGCTAAATTTAGCAGCTTATGGAAAAAAAAAGTAAATTTTTCACTGTCCGATTTATCTAAATCAAATTGAACAATGCAGGTCGTTAATTAAGATCTTTTTATGGGACCTTTTATTGAGTTAATCGCGTATCATCAGGCAAAAGAATGATAAACGTCAAAACCTTGCTTCATAAACGCCCTCGCAGTAGCAATTGTGTTGAAATGAATACAATTTTCAAAGGCAGCATTGATGGAGGCTGAACGCATTAGATTTTTTATATGGGGGTAAAATAAATATCCCATATTAAGAACTGAGTTTTTAAAGAAATTGCCTGCAGTGATCGGGAATGAATTTTTATAAATCCAGTTTACAATATTTGCAAGAATACCATGCATAGAGCTTTTTGAATTTGAATCCCAGACACCCCAGAAAAAAAATGTCAAATTGCATAAACAAATTTGAAGACACTGTCGAAAACGGAATAGTTACATATTTTAACATTAGATGGCGGAACGATACCGCTACCAGGACTACGCGATTATACGGAAAGCGAGAACAATGTAACTTTAAAACGATTTCGTTTTTTTTTTGTTTTGAATTTGCTTTTCTTATTATTTCGTATTCTGTTCTATATGTAGTCAACATGTTATTATATTCATTCATCATTAAATAAATAATTAAAAATGCCAGTCTACGTTCGAATTACTCATGTGTTTGAAGTTATTTAACCAGTAGTTTTAAAATGTTATCTACAACCTTTGGAAGAAAGGTAAGCCAAACTTTTCATTCTTCATATCCGATTCTACAGGTAGTCAACTGACACTGACTGTCTAAAAAGACTAAAACTTAACAGAAATCTGTAATTATCGCTCAACGCAACATAAATTCAATATTCTGTAGAAATAATTGAAATCAAAAATAGAATAGAATTATAAAATCAAAAAAACGAAAAAGAACCAAAATAATGAGACAATCGACCGGTCAGGAGGGCGAACCGAGTCATTAACCTCGGGGGAATATTTTGGTTATTTTGGTTATTTATTTTTAATTTCTTATGCTTTTCTATTTTTTAATTCAATTATTTGAATCCCAAAGTGTTAGTTATTAAGTTAGTGTCACACTCGCATATTCTCCCTATCCTCCATGGAAAACTAATTATTTACTTACCTGTCACGTTACTTTACTTTATTTATGTAATCTCGTTTCATAAATGCTTTTGTACTGTCACGCCTGTAAACTGAATATGAGCTGTTGAAGTGGAAGAATTAAGATAGCGTAAGGCTGTGAAGGAATTGCAACCAAATAATTAAATCTCACTAATAAGTAATACACTATTAAGTAACAAAGCCGATTGGGTAGTTGAATTAGGTAGTGAAATAGGTAGTGAAAGGTAGTGAAATTGGGTAGTTGAATTAGGTAATTAAAAATGCCAGTCTACGTTCGAATTACTCATGTGTTTGAAGTTATTTAACCACTAGTTTTAAAATGTTATCTACAATCTTTGGATGAAAGGTAAGCCAAACTTTTCATTCTTTATATCCGATTCTACAGGTAGTCAACAGACACTCACTGTCTAAAAACACTAAAACTTAACAGACGCTATTGTGTTAGTTACACATATCAGTTTACAGTACAACAGTATGTATGACCTTTGGGTTGTCCACCAATAAACTAGTTTTTGATCTAATGCAAATATTCATCATTCGTAAAGGAAGTACACCATGAGGGAAAATATTACCTGAAAAACGAGGAGGAAAGATGAGTTTTTATAGGTTATATCCTAAAGAACTGTTTAGAGCTTGAATGTTGTACGTTAATTTTGAAGACAGATCTTTAAAGATTTAACTCTGATATTCACCACGGGAAGGGACCACTCGATTAAACTATGGATTATTTTGGGGTTTTTTGTTTGATTTTTTTCTTTTTTTTGTATTTTTACCAAAAGGATACAAGGAAATATTTTTTATTCTCTTTTCGGTAAAAAGTGGTTCATATAAATGTAATATATATGTAATATGTATGTAATATGTATGTAGAATTACAGAAAACATTCTTTGTCTTTCAGCTCTGACGTTGTTGAGATTTCGCTTCAGGACTCATGAGGCGATGTCTTTTCACCTCATTACGACATCCATGTCAAGAAAAATGGCAACAGTTTTCTTAGTGCCCTTCAATGACTGGTATTCATTGACTTCTTAAGTATTAAACACACGACGGTTCTAAATTTCAAAACAGGAATTGCAATAATATCTTAAAGTGGATTATAAGTCTGTATTTTATAGGCGATGTTATAATATGTATGCATAATTTGTAAGTATATCTAGTCTTTCCATGATGTCAGCGGATTGGGGGGGGGGGGAGGGAAACAAACCTCCGGATGTCGCTCCTGGATTTAGCTCGGTCAAAACTGTGGTGGTACCAGGGTCTCTACCAAATGCTTCTTCTAGGGGAAATATCGAAAGACAATTTGCCCGTCGAGTTATTGAAAATAATAAATATGTCTGGGTCCTTTGCGAAAAATAATTGATTAAAAATTACGTTTATTGTAACTTTTAGGATCTTTAGAATTTTTAGAATTTCTAAGAGCTTTAGAATTCGCATATTTCGTGTGAATTTGAAAAAAAAATTGATTAAAAATTATGTTTATTGTAAAACGTTGGAATTACTTTTTTAAATTTGTAAGACATTTTATGTGTTAAATTTTTTTTCTGAAAATGTATGTGTCTCATGTTATTAAGATCTAAGGGAAACACAGCGAGCAAATTAAATTTTAAAAAATGGTACGTTATTGATAATTACATAATTTGTTATAGGTATCTGCATTGCAGATAAATCTTGGCATTTTACGCCACAGATTAGATGGATTTACCTTCGAGATAAAAGTGTTACAAATGTCTATGACCTTGTACACGGCACAATTCAACACAATGAAAAACTGGGTAAAAGGAATTATGGACGTTTCCTGCTATCTCTGGACGTTTACCAACTCAGAAAAAAAAATCTGGTATTCATCATTTTACGACTTCAGATCTACGAAAGTGCTACATAAATGTCTAAACGGGCGTTGCCGGTTAGGTAATAAATGCAAATATGCTTTCACGCAATCTGTATTTAAGCGTCTTCGGATCATTCAAATGAAAGTTATGAACGCGCAATTTACGGAAAATGGAAATGGTGTGTCAGCTAAGAAAATATAGGTATAATTTACTAAAGTGGTGGCATATAGAATGTTAAATATAAAATTTAATACCTCAGATTAAATATATTTCTACTGCATACGTGATATGAGGTATTAAATTATTCTGATCATGAACATAATTAATAAAGGAATGTTCATTTTTTATTGTTATTATTATCACGAGAGTGCTACAATATTGCGAATTCGAAACGAACGAAATTAAAAGTATATCAATATTTAAGTATGTATTTATGCCCCAAAATATTTTCATATTTCAGTTAGACATAGGTTTTATTTTATCTCTTCATAGCGTCAGAAGCGTTATTTTTATTTTAATAATTTGAAAAAACGCGCATTCAAAATGTAAAAAACTGCCATTAAAACAACATACAAGTATCAATGAACTTATAATAAAGAAAGCGAAATTATTTTACCACATTTAGGCATAAGTTTATAGAAAAGTGTTCATTTTAGTGCTACAATCTAAGCTCTTTGAAAAGAGACGAGTGGGACATTAAACATGTAGATCGTGAGCATGGAGATATAGCAAACTGTGTACAAATCGTACTATAAAGAAAAATCATTAGTATTTATAAAGTGCTCATACAAAAATTAACCTAAAAATCTGAGATTTGAATAAACCCCTTTATAGTTTTTAAATGATGTCCATTAACTTTGTACAAACCTATATAAAAGGCAGTGTTTTGCCTTGATTTCATGAGAATAGTCTAATCTCATGAGACGACACTCAGACACGATCTACTAGCGAATTGCACAGCATTATTTCATTAGGAAAGAAAAAAATAAACCAGGCAAACTCGTTAGAGTCTGGAAAAAAGCTTTCGTCACGCGTGCACACACACACACACACACACACACACACACATATATATATATATATATATATATATGAAATATTTTTCAGAATTACGCCAGGCAACATCCTTATAAATCTCATCCATATTTTCTTAACGACTAGGTATAAATTATTTTACCTTTTAGCCTAGCATAGAGAGGGATTATCACTACTGCTACCAAAGTAATCCTCTTCACCTCTGTAAAACTTTATTGTGAGGTAAAACAGAGCTTGCAGTGCAATAGATATCACCTTTCATTTTCCGAAAAACAGCTGTCAACCTCAATGTAATATCCCACTTCCGTATAAATCAGCGTTAAACATTAAGAGCTTCAACAACTAGCCATAAAGGATTTTATCCTTTTCCATTACGTTTTCTTTTAAATGCAAGGTGGTAAAAGCAAGAGTTAGTTTTTTAAATAAACTGTCCAGAAAAGTGAGCGTAAATTTTTAAAAAATAACTAAGTATACATATTTAGTTAAACTTTTGTTGTTATACATTTTGTACCTACATAATAAGTAATCATGATCCATAATTATTTTTAATATCTATATGGAGTTACCTCCACCTGTGCGGTGCGAAATCTCCGCATCCCAATACATTTCTGGTCACGTTCATTCGCTAGCAACACATTACGCATGAGGTACACAGTACGTATATTCTTTGAATACCGTCGTTAACAAACGACTCATCTCAATTCGTTATTCTAGGTATATCTTTGGTGAGGAAAAATAATTGTTTTTTCCCTGGGAGTCACGCATGTTCGCTGGATTCACAGAAAAAGAACTAATTTAATAATTATGTGTTTTGTTGGAGTCTTTCCATCTATGTTTCAACTTCCAATACTGCGTTCCGGATGGGATATGGGGAAGAACAGAGATGTATGCTTAGCTGATGTAATTGAGTAATTAACTAGAATCATGTTTGACCTGGCGAAATTGGAAGAGTCTAAGGAAAGGTTCGCGTCATGATATTAAAAAATATTCCCCATAATATATATATACAGTATTTTTCGGATCATACGACACCCCCGGATGATAAGAGGCACCTCGAATTTATGGGAGGATTTTTAGAAAAAATTATTTTGTATTTTGTTAGGTATATAAATATATTTCCAATTTTTTACTTGATAAAGATAATATATATATATATATATATATATATATATATATATATATACTTATATATAAAGAGAGAACGATTTTGTACGTGGAGGGAAATCTCCAGAACCACGGCACCTATTTGACAAGTTCTTTCACTGTTTGAAAGGTACATTATTCCAGATGGACATAGGCTATATATTATGTATATCTGATCAGTAGAAAGAAAGTTAGGGGCTTAATCTTAACAATCTCAATTGTTACCGCTACTGTCCTCTACCACTTTTTGTGCCGAAGTCTTCAACGATCCTTAACGTGTTGTTATCGCGGTGGGCTTCTGTTCTGACGTTAGAGGTTCGAATCTGGCCATTCTCCGGCACGCCTTTTTCTTTTAAAAAATTAACTTTAATTATTAACTAACGTAATATGAATTTAAGGTATTATTAAGGTTATTTTTAAGGTAAAAAAAGATTTACAATTTATTGGCTATCAACTGGATATTTATTGGTATAATATTTTGTTCAACCCGGACAAAGTCGGGACGGGCCGCTAGTACTTATATATAAAGAGAGAGCGATTTTGTACGTGGAGGGTAATCTTCAGAACCACTGTACCTATATGAAAAATTCTTTCACTGTTTGAAAGGTACAGTATTCCAGATGGACATAGGCTATATATTATGTATATCTAATCAGTAGAAATAAAATTAGGGGCTTAATCCTAACAATCTCCATTGTTACCGCTCCTGTCCTCTACCGCTTTATGTTCGGAAGTCTTCAACGATCCTTAGCGTGGTGCTGTCTATCTATACTTATATATAAAGAGAGAGAGAGATTTTGTACGTGGAGGGTAATCTTCAGAACCACTGTACCTATTTGAAAAATTCTTTCACTGTTTGCAAGGTACAGTATTCCAGATGGACATAGGCTATATATTATGTATATCTAATGAGTAGAAATAAAGTTAGGGGAAATAAAGAGAGAGCGATATTTTACGTGGAGGGTAATCTTCAGAATCACTGTACCTATTTGAAAAATTCTTTCACTGTTTGAAAGGTACATTATTCCAGATGGACATAGGCTATTATATATTATGTATATATGATCAGTAGAAATAAAGTTAGGGGCTTAATCGTACAATCTCAATTGTTTCCGCTACTGTCTTCTACCGCTTTTTGTTCCGAAGATTTCAACGATCCTTATCGTGGTGCTATCGCGGTGAGCTTCTGTTCTGACGCTAGCGGTTCGAACCTAGCCGTTCTCCGGCATGCCTTTTTCTTTAAAAAAATTATTTTAATTATTAACTAACATAAAATTAATTTAACGTATTATTTAGGTTATTATTAAGGTAAAAAAAATTTACAATTTATTGGCTATCAACTGGAAATTTATTGGTTTAATATATTGTTCAACCCGGAGAAAGTCGGGACGGGCCGCTAGTATATATATATATAAAGCTTTGCGTGTTATGGTCCTAAAAATACGGTATATCCCCAAATCACTGAAAATATCAGTCATTTCAACTAGCAGCAAGATTATGAAACTGATAGCAATTCTTCATTTAAAAATTCACATATTTTACAATAATTCAGAAAGTTGCATTGAGATAAAATCGATCTGATGTTCTGCTTTCATTATGTATCCCTTAAAGAAATAAACTGCCTCTTACAATAATCATTTCACGATTCTATCTATCTATCTATCTATCTATTTATCTCTCTCTCTCATACATATAAAGTAATAAATAATATATATAAGATAAATATAATATATATAATCAATATATATTATATTTATTTTATGATATGTTCTGTTTTCATTATGTATCTCTTAAAAGAAACAAATTGCCTCTTACAATAATCATTTCCCGATTCTCAATGTTGGAGTAATAAACCGTGTTTCGAATTTACTCGTTCAAAAGTTCTAAAGATATATAACTGCGTCAGATATTGCGAGAATTATCCCCGAATTCGGAAAAGATTATGCAAATAAATGAGTTACCTATTGCTCCATCAGAAATGATTTGGAAATGGGAGCAATTCTTTATGCAGGATATTTAGCATTTTTATGGGTTTTTTAATTAGGTGTATTTTTATCCTTTTTCAAAAAAAAACGATGGATTTCATTTTTATCAAAATTCGAAAGATTTTAATTTTAGATTTTGATCATTTACACCTAAGAATGTGTTAAATAAATGTCAAGATTTTCTCGTATATTAAAGAGCATTGCAGTCTTAGAACACCAACGGTAATAAATTATTATATAGCTTACGTAAAAGTTCATTTTTATTGGCGAACAGCGATAGCTTACAATCTCGGATCAACATGAGACTTTCAAGTAAATTAAACAGTAATTTCTAGCAGACTATTCGAAAACAGAACACTAAATGCAACAAAATCCTCTGATTTTATTCGAGAACTCAGTGCACTATAATTGTAACACATGCTGAGGATGTACTATGATTCACATGCTACACAAGAAACAATACAAGAATGACATGTATTACTACTAAATACTTTAATAGAAAACAATGTTTTATATGAACAACGGTAGAAAATAAACTTTAAATATTAAAAAATTTTAATTCCGTGATTCACGGAAGTTTTCGATCAAGAAAAAAACTGAGGCGAAGTTTTCTTGTCAAAGTCCGGTACATGTTATAAATTTAGGTTGGTCACAATAAGCCACTAATTCTTCTTCACAATAATTATTTAGTAGAGAATTTTCCTTATATGCTCGTATATATATATATATATATATATATATATATATATATATATATATATATATATATAGTGTTTGTGTGTGGGTGTGTGTACGTAATTCAGAGATCTTTCAGTAATCAGTTCCTTATGTTTCAAACATTATTACAATGAGATGTATCATTACAGTTAAAATGATACATCTCCAATAAGTTTTAACATCCAAACCTGTAAATTTAAAATTAAGTTCATAAAATAACTTTTAACTCATATGCTGTGCTGCAATTCTTAAATCTTTCTCATCTTAAATCCTTATTAAGGTTCAATAGGCCAATATTTCATACATCTTTCATATCTTATTTTTAGCAAATATTTGCTAAAGCAAATCAATAATATTAATAAGTAATAAATATTGGCACTAAGAAAACATTATTCACCTCACTGCAAATGCTAACAAGAGATTAGTTTGTTCCGAAAGTCTGAATCATTTCAAGATAAGGAACCGAAAGCATTAGTAAAATGAATTTTCTTATCTGTTTTGTTCTCCACGGTGTTCAGCTAACGGTGATGATTGTCTTGCAGTTATTGTACTCTAAAAATACTTTTTGCTTGCGTCTTACCAATTCTATGGTATATAAAGCTGAATAATAATTATAAATTTTAAATAAATGGAAACTTCGATCTCTTAATTTGAATTACATATTTCGACAGCAGTCTGTATATGAAAACAAATAGGTTAGTCGCTAAGGTAGAATTAGTATCATATGCTATAGCCAAAGTTTCGAAAATATTTTGAAAAATACTCGTCTGGGGAAAAGATTTGACTTAGGCCAATAGCTTCTGAATACTTTGGAGATGCCAATTTTTGAATTAGTTACCACTAATTACGAGTATGCTTTAAGTAATTGTCCCATTAACAGTAAGTCAAATGTCTAGGTAATATGAAAAGCTATTTAATTACGCTATAATGATCACTTCTCGTCCACACATTCAAGCCAAAATTCTTTATTTCACATTAAAACAACTAGGGTCTGAACCTCATTCCTTTTAATGACATACACATGATTTAACAAATTTTTATGAAACGTGTATTCGACCATTCCACGCTTGTCTCTTTATAAACCTCATTTCATGAGAGAGAACACCTCAGTCTCCACTTGAGATCATTTCCTGTCTTTGTTGGGCGGGATCTTTATGCAACCACCACTCTACCCACATTCTCATTCAGTTTCGTTATTTCACATTAGAGCTATTATGCTCTCATATGGACCTCCTGCTTAATTGTAGACGTGTGTTGAGTCATTGCATCATTAACCTCTTTGGACATCACAGTCATACACGCATGCGAAGGAATACTTCAATCTCCAGTCGAAATATTTTATTATTTATCTTGCGCATGGAGAGCCTCGGGTTGTCCCAATTGGTCGGCTGATCTGTACTGTCCTGTCCGTCCAGCGCCCAGGCTCATATGAAACATCACCGAATAGTGGAAATCAACCTGCGGCTGTGTTTGCAGGCTCTTGCTTCTCACCCCCGGTCTTCAGACACTTGTTTAGTGGACTGGCCGTCTGGAACAACGTGATCAATTGTATTATCTTTCGCATGGCCTTCACGCTGCCACTTCTCTACCACACATTCTTGTCCACTTTCTTTATTTTACATTAAAACTACTAACCTCTCATACGTACATTTTAGTTGACCAGAGAGGTGTGTTGAAACGTGCTAAGCTTACCTTATATGGGCATTGCATAATTCCATGAATTAGAGGTGACACTTCCATCTTCAGTCGAAATCAGTTATTATCATAGTTCAGCAAAGCCTAAACAAGTACTCAGCCACAAATTCTCGTTAACTGTCTTGATTTCACATTAACTCTATTTGACTCTCGTGGACTTACTGTTTAACCAAACAAGTGTTTTGAATCATAGATTGACTGCCCTTTAAGGGCCCCACAATATTCTACGCCTCTCATCTTCAGCATCTCAATCTTCTTGTCTAAACCAATCATTTTTTTTGTTTATTAATACATTACCACATATACAGTACATTACCACATATTCTCGTTCACTTTATTTACTTCTCAATAATACAGAAAGGGGGGGGGGGCTTCTTGCTCAATCGGACAGGTGTGTTATGTTTACACTTCATGGATCTCACATTATCCTACGCATGAGAGGGAACGCTTGCAGACGAAACGACAAATTATTTTCGTTCAGCACCGCTTTAACAACCAGTATTCTGTTACACACTCTGATTCACTTGTTTATATCATACTAGCTGAAAACCCAAACCCGTACTTCACTACCGAGTACATTCATAAATACAACGGTCAATGTATGCAATTAATGCCTAAAAAGGAAAAAATATATTTATAAAAAAATCGTAACGGATATTTTTATAGACAAAATAATGAAGAAGAAAATATTCAAATTAAATCTAATAGAACATACTAAAGAATATAGTACAGTTTGAGGAACATTTATTTTACATTATTTTAATGTTTTTTTGGATAATGTCCAATGATCTGCAGCATTGACAAGAGAAAAAAAATATTGTTTTTGTCGATTTCGTTGTTATGTACGTGACGCAAAATTAGTTCAATGAATCACAAAAAGAAAAGAAACCACGTGATCAGCATTTAGTGCATTAAATTCTAAAAATTAATCTTTAAAAATTCATCAAAAATCAGAAAATGGAGGTAAAGATTTGAAAAGATTTCATTTTAAAGGAATTTTTATGATATTTCTTGTGATATGAATTTTATAACTCTCGTATTATTATTTTAAATACAAACTTTAAAGAATGTTACAAAAACAGCTTAAAAATTTCATTTAAAAAAATAGAAGAATTTTTCGAAAATCTCTTAGTGCACCCTTACACTATAGGAAGAATCGCCATGTAAAATTTCAGCCCTTTAGATCCAGTGGTTTGGTCTGTACGTTATATGTCAGTCAGTCAGTTAGTCAGTCAGTCAGTTAGTTACGGAACTGTTTTATATAAATAGATTAAGAAAACTTGATCCAGAGAATTCTTTAATTTAGAAGTCAACAAGGACCCATGTCAAAATTTCAAATCACAGAACATCCAACAAATTACAGAAAATCGTAAAATCCAGAATCATTTCATGTAAATAATAAAAAAAATCAACACCTATTAGATTTTAATAGGAAAAATTAATACCTTGTATGATTTTTTTAAAAAACTGTGATGTCGGTTTTGTTTAAAGCTAATGATCTCCAACATTGATTCCCAAAGATATTAATTGCAAACAACACTGATTGCTGTAGAACTGCATTGGAAAATTTAATTTTTAAAAGCACTCATATATCAAAAGAGAAAAATCTACAAAACGTGATATTTGATGATCCGGAAACAGCTCTTTCAATCTCGACATGAATTCACGGAGATGTCATAATTACGTGAGTTATTAAGCCCCAAAAACTATGACGATAAAAAAGCAATATATATAAAATAAACGTGGCTTCAAGCATGAAGGAAAGTCATGTTTTTACTTT
Organism: Dolomedes plantarius; assembly: GCA_907164885.2. Classification (NCBI taxonomy): domain Eukaryota; kingdom Metazoa; phylum Arthropoda; class Arachnida; order Araneae; family Dolomedidae; genus Dolomedes; species Dolomedes plantarius. Next base: position 43,430,820 of record OU015498.1, read on the forward strand.
TAAAAACTAAAACTGATGTAATAGTTACTTAATAATTCTTATCTGTTCTTATTGTCCTACGAGACTTTTACTCATTATGTCTGACAAACGACATTTTTTACGTAGTTTAACTCTTTATTACCAGTTTATTTTTTCTCGTGTCATCAAGTATCACCAATCTAAGTACGTAAAAAAAGACAAATCAAATATCATATTGTATCACTCAAATGTTTCTGCCAAGTGTTCTAGAGCGCATAATAAAAAAAGTTATTTTGTAAAATGCTTAGACCAACACATCGGATTGAATATCAAAGAAAATATTTTAACGCCTGAAAATAAATATTGTGGCTAGGTAATCACACTTAATTCCAGTTTGTCCCTAGATTTCAGTATGTCTATTTTAAGTCTGCTGTATACTAACCCTATTGGATTTACTCACCTCAGTGTTATCCTATGGAGAGAATTTGCCCAAGGACTGCCGACTTGGATTTAAAGATTTTCATTTACAAATTGCACTCCGTAATAGAGAAAAAAATTTTACACCTTTGGATATTTTTAGTTTTTTATGAAATGTAAATAATGTTTCAAAATTTAAATTATTCAGGGGGAAAAATCTGGTATAGTGTGTTTTAAACGGTAATAAATTCCTTTGGAGGATTAAATTTCTAAAAGGAATCCTGTTGCAAGATGCAGAAAATTTCAGGCTAGCTGAAAAATGTCCTTTTTATTTCATTATTAGCATTTATGTAGCTATAAATAGTAGACAAATTTTCTCCATAGGTTAACCTTTAGCATACGGGGCCCATTTTTCCAATTCCCTCTTTGAGAACGGGAAATTTCCTTACCCCCCTTTGTAAGAACGGCCATTAAAAGGGTTATATATATATATATATATATATATATATATATATACTAGCATTATTGCCCGGCGTTGCCCGGGTAGCTATATAGATATAAAATATTTCATGCATTCCATCAAAAAAATACTGGGCTGCACTCCCGCTCTTCATGTTCATATGGCCAGACAGACCCAACCCTCATTCCCAACCCTCTTTCTCCCGCGCATTGACCCTCCCCCTCCGTCATCCTCAAACCACCCCTCTTAACGCAGCTGGTCGAGGGGAATCCACAGGGGGTAGACGCACCTCTATCGGGCACAAAAAACATTAAAAAAATAATTAAAAAAAAATAATTGAGCCCCAAATTTCGTTTTTCCTGATTTAAGATTCTCGAGTCCAAAACATTAACTGTGCCGAATTTGGTCCCGGTGGGTGAAACAGTCTATGATTCTATAGCGGACAAACAAACAGACAAGCCCTTTTATATATATATATATATATATATATATATATATATATATATATATATATATATATATATATATATATACAGAGAGAGAGAGAGAGATTGATTCATTCATGGACCCGTATGTAAGGAAAAGGTTAACACTGAGCGAATCCAATAGGGTTAGTACCCAGCAGCCTTAATACATTCCTCTCTTGAGACCAGGTACATCTGAACTGAACATAAGAATTTCCCGATAGCAGAAAGACAACGAAAGGAAAGAGAAAATTAAGGGGATGTTAGATTACGAGATCAAAAAGTACTCCATGTGTTTGTACAAATTAGTAAATCTTCATTCCAAGAGTTTAGTTCGGTTAGTGAAGACACTGAGAGCATCCGGGTACATTTAGAATTTCAAGTGATTGTCGTAGTGGAGTGCGGAAGTGGAAGTTGCGGCAGATGTCCTAATGGTAAACAGAGACGACAGCCGGCTTTCTGGGCATGTCTTCTTTATTAGACACGGCATCTTGGCACACAAAAAAACGTATTTAACGAAAAATCCCATGTATCACATATTTGACAGCACAGCAACACACTGGTTTACATTTCGAACAAAAAACTATTTCTACACTTGTTTTCTTTTTCCCCTCTATATCTCTCTGGGTGGGAAATCCCCTTTTTAAACCACATACCGATGATTCGACACAACCAATTAATTTTTCATATTTTCTAAAAATATACCAGTAAACTTAGAGGTATGGCTTGTAGCCTTATCCTGATGGAACTTGATGCAATTAAGATTGTTTGGGTAAAGCGATAGAATGTATTTTTTGAAAACAGGTGTTAAAACACATTTCTGATAATATTCCGAGTTAATTCTCACAGTCAAATGTAAGCCCTAACGTTGCTTTCCTTTTTTATTAATTATGTCACTTATTTTACGTGTAGAAATATTAAAACAATGCTTTTCACACCGTTTTTAATAATCTAATAAGAGTATTTCTCTTCGGAAAGTTCAAATACATAGCCTTCGATCCATTGTTTATTTTCCAGTGACATTTTAAAGCAAAGAATATTTTTAACGATGCAGGTGATAAATAAATCCTATTCTGAATTTATACCAGCAAGGTTTCAATTTTGTTCATTTAAATAAAAATCATAGAGAAAGTGAAAATATGTTACAAAAATGTGTGAACACCCTCTGCATTTACATAATAGCATTAAAAATACTTTACAGTAATATCCTTAAATTTAATTAATTTGCTTAACAAGATTGTGTTGGAAAAATTCACAGTTTTTAAACGCTACCACCACTAATAGGCCTTTTATCTTAATTCCACACTCCTATGAAGTAAAGTTTGTGTACGAAAAATTCATGATAAATAACTATTCAATATTTTATTTGCATTTTTACATTCCATTACATCTGTGAAAGATTAATTCTCTTAATAGTTTAAATAAATTGAATTTTTAGCTCTAATTTTTCCATTTATACTGCAAGAAAGTCAATACTTTTACTTTTCATGGAAGAAATTAAAATCATAAGAACTTACTACAAAGATGTGTTTCAAATGGCTATTGTTTGAATATAACTTAAAAAAACAGGATTTTTTTCAACAGTTTTTTAATGTGATTTTAATTTAAGTTGTAAATGAAAAAGTTATCTACACAAAGGTAAAAAGTACATCAGAGGTCGTACGTAATTTTTTTTTAGTAAAACGAGAGTAGTTTAAAATAATTCTTCATTATTTATTTAAGAGCAATTCAATTGTAACAATAAGATATTTTTTTCTACCGATATCTTGAAAAAGATAATAATTAATTTACCATTCTCCTAAACATATTTAAGATAAGCAATGGGATAAACATTTTAACATATAAACGTATAAATGTAAGGATACCAAAATATTTTTGGTTAAATTCAGAGAAGATGGAAGACTGCCAGTGACAAACTCGGACAGAAAATCTGTAGATTACTTAACTTGGTGGAGCTAATAATTATTTCTTAAAAATTAAGAAATGGATAAAGTAGAGGAAATTAAGGAATTAGTATATTTCCTAGAACTTAAGAAAGTAAGAAAAAAAGTTTGTGACAGTGATCGAATAGTACGAAGCCAAATGTAGCAGGGAAATCAATTATTGGTTAGATTGAGTGGTCAGTTTTAATACATTTTAACCCATAGGTAATATTGAACTGGTCACGTACATTGCGTCTTTGTTGTGAATATTTTAGTCAAGAATTATTCTGGTTTGACATGACAAACTTATTTATTTAACATAACACACATATTTAAGACTCTTACAGTTTACGTTAACTCAACAATTATGAAGTACGAATATGCCTTAATTACCATATCAAATTATAGTTAACCTCATTCTATTCATTACATTAACATCATAATAGCATCTACATTCTATAACACAATTCTAATTCTATAGAACATTCCTCTCTCAAATTACTATTTATTATTCTGTCGCGCTCTATGCATTTTAAGTTCTTAACTTTTCATGTTTTTTGAAGCAATGAAAATGTAATGACACTGAGAAAAATCGGGAACGTTACCTTTTCTGATGATCATCCAAGGCACATCGACTTAGAATACACTATCTTACGTTTGCTCTGCTCGTGCTCTGTCAAGGCGGTAAATATGGGCACAGTTACTGGTCTCGAAGGTCCTTCAACAGTTCATTAAAATAGTTCGTAGTGGTGCGGGCTCATTCATAGGCATCTATTGCTGCTCCACATTTATGGACGCTTCGATTTATTCAGCCGGGATCATCAATTCTTGGATATGCGGAGCATATCGTCTCGAAATACAGGGTACCTTACTCATCGGAACTTCTCGGCGTATATAATCGGTTGCAGGATGCGTTCATCATCCAACTGCTCAGCGTATAATATCGAATGCAGGATGCGTTCATCATCTTAACACCTATTTATAGAGGCTACCACTCGGCCTCGGCCAATTATCTATAATTCGTACAAGTGCTTAGCTTTCTCCACCATTCACTCATGGCGACTCTCTTCGTACTCATATAACTTCAAACAACTGTGTAACATAAAAACTTAGACCTCTTCTCTTATCTCTTCTTTCTCCATATCCTCTTCCATTATTAATTTTTAGTTACGCCTTTTCCACTCTTATTAGCCATATTCTGCCCCATCTCTATTTCTTCATTGGTCTGCGGTTTTCCCTTAATATTTATTTCTGTCATTGGGCTTCGTGGGCGTATATCATTTCGTGACAGCATTTTCATCGTTCCACGGATCTGGATCCTTTTACAACCTGGCCCGGGGCTGGAGACTCTTGCATGTGGTCCCCTTTTTATAACGGCCATATCTTTGCTCCTCTTTCTTTACCTTTTCTTCATTCTCTCTTATAAAACAGTCCATTTCCATATTTATTTCATGTGCATCTGTCTCTAAGTGGCTCTCCCTTCCTTATCTATTTTTGTTATCTTTATAGCCCTCTTTTACACTTGGCGTTTCCTCCAAGTAGTTTATTCTTTGCATTTCCGTCTTCCAACTCCTAATTCCGCCGACACAATATTGTTGTACTCTACGACATAGTTGCTGCCTAAACAATGTACAAAATACTTGTATTTATCATTTTATAAAAATAAATAAATTTTTCAATAATGAACAAAAGTTTTATTATTATAAGTGTCAATTGAGAATTGGATGCACAATATATTATCGTACAATTGAGAGTTTTACAAAACTCCTAACCGAAGATTACTCTTATAATATTACCTCACGATCACTCAGAAATTTTCAGTCCAACGTACTACCTTCCGATAGCTAGCTTTCTACATGTTTCACTAAATACCCAAAATGAAAATTTACTTTTCGTCCGAATTCGCTGATGAAGTCAATCGTTCCTTCGTTTCGGCTCGATCTAGTTTCTTCACTGGAATTTCTCTAGGGCTCGAACAAGGGGAATTCAGGTGACCTGCCCAGACTAACAGCTTGGGATAGTAATAAATAATACTTTGTTTGGTTGCATCATATTCTCGATTTTGCACAACTGTGACTCATTCTGCCACCGAGTCCCTGATTGAGGATTATGAAAAATTTCAGGATGTACACACTCCAGGAAGACTTTAATAGGAAACACTCCGCAGACTGTTGTGACTCAAATAGGCCGAATGAATAAAATATACGATTTCTTCGCTACTAGTTATGAGGCAAAGCGTATACATTTTGTCATTACGTACGTCACATTTGTCTTAAGTTTGATTTAGCGATATGTCGTGAAAAAAAAATCAAAGTTCCAAGTAAAAATTCTGTTTCAATATTTATTTATTAAAAAACAAAGTTTTAAATATGAGGTCCCGGGGCTTAATATTCAAAATTATTTCAACATTTTAATCTCGTATCTTAACATTTTAATCACTAAGAGCGTTAAAATGATTAGAGTTTCTCAGGATCATTTGCATATTATTTAGCTGTCACGAAAGTTCCCTCGGATGATAGTATCAAAGTTAAAGCGTAAACCAAAATTGTCTTTCAGTTTTTCTTTTCTTTTTTCCTACTCATATTTTTTATTTAACAAATGCCACATACAAATTAGCACTTATGCATGCCATCAGTACATCAGTTTTATCCAGTATTTTTCGGCAATACAATTAAAACCAGTTAGTGCAGAGCACACATCCAAATCTTCGGCTGTCAAAGGTTATCGACAGTCACAAAGAGTATAGTCAGGAGAATCAGCAACGCCAATACGGTAGAGATGAGACCCCAGACAGCCATGTTTTGTTAACAGTCTAAAGCATGCAACAGCAGCTTTTCTTGGAGCATCAGGAACACAAGAATTGTTCTCATTAATAATTGCCCATCTCTTGTCTTTAGATGCTTTCGCGGGTTCTAATTTAAAGTTGCGTTTGAAAGTCATATTTGTTAAAAGCCTTAAAGAATGGAATGTTAATGCTTCTGTGGGTCTAATCCTGGTACATTGTTATCACTTCTTCATCCTTATGTGACGATGTTCAACGCTGTGCATTCAGGCCCTGAATATACATTGGCTTTTTTGCCGCCATGTTCGTTTAATATTTACTATACATGCTCTGTAGAAACAGTCTGTCAATTTGAGCGGAGGACACGATCTTGATACATTTTATTGACGAGTTCCGTTGGTGTCTGAAAGAGAAGCAATAGAGACATCCTGCCTTAAACATCTGTATTTCCTGCCTTATGAAGCGCTGGTGTCAAGAATATAGCGGCTGAAACATGAACCTACATGGAACATGGTAAAAACAAAAGCTAATAACATAATTATTTCATACAATTTTTTAGTGCATACCTAAAGGTGAAATGATCAAACTACCAAATAACGATTGAAATCATAAAGCATTCCTCACGAGAAATCACATTTCAGTAAAATGGATTAGACAAATATTAATAATGTTATATTTTACTGGCTTAAAATTATGTTAAGCATTATTGTAACGACCATCTCCAGAACACTCCATAAATCATTGGGGGTTTCTAGAGATTAATATAATTTTATTAATACCTCAGTAAGATGATTAGACGCTTTTCATCATCTCAGGATCTGTTTTTTCAGGGTCTGCTTTAACAAAATGTCTTCATATCCTGAAACATTAAACATGAATTTTAAAATTTTCCTTTTAACCGTACTACTATTTTTCTATTAAATTATATAATTTGAAATTTTTTATCTAGAATATAAAAAAACAATTATTAATAGTATATAAAAATTCCTTTTTAACTGAACATGAATAGTTGGATTACATATCAGATCATAGAAACTGCAGCATAGTTTTTAAAAAAATTCTTTAAAGCTCAACATATACTGTTGGATTAAATTAAAAATTATAAAAACGTTTTACATGGATTTCTGAGAGATCTTTTTAAACTGAACACAGACTCTTGGATTAATTTAAAAATTATAAGAAGTTAAACATACATTGTTAAAACTTCTTTCTTAACGAAGAATAAATCCCTGATACGGATATACTGACAAAATATTTAATAATTATGAATTTTCCCTCTCGCAGTAAAAAATCACAATTTACATACTCTTTCACACAAATCTATTTACTGTGAAAGAAAATTGAAACATTTTTCTTTACTGTGAGATGTGAGAAAATTGCAAGCAATTACAATGTACTTATAAGATGTACTCTTCAGAATCTGGCCAAGCTCAGATTTTTGCTCATTATCATTAAAGACAAAAGAATACTTTGACAATTTGAAATAATAAAAAAAAATTAAACTTGAAGATTTAAACCATGGTAAGCTTTTGGTATGCCCGCTTACCCGATAGCTGCATTTACATATTTTTTCCTCTTAGGATAAAATAGGAATATCCGCATAGGAAATGTTTATGGATAATTGCCGTCTAAGTTTAATTAATTTTTTTTTAACTTGAAATCCCTTTAAAAGAAATGTTTCTTTTTATCAGATGCATTTTCACATCTGGGAAAAGATTTTTCTTTTGCTCTTATTCAAAAAACTTGTAGAAAATTTATGATAATAGAGAAAAAGGTATGCTGTAGAAAATTTGATTGAGATATCAATCGAGAATTTTAGATAGATCGTTTTAAAGATGGCAGATAGTGGCAAAGTCCATTTCGAGATAAATATACATTGACAGTACAGCTTCGGTATAGATTACGCATAGATTGAGCAGCATGAAAATGTCGTAATTCGCATTGTAATAACTGTAGAAAATGTTTCGTTTATTCTATTCCATACCTCAGCAGTATGTAAAGTCAATTTTTTTCCAGAACTGGGATTCCAGACATCTTTACCCCCTCAAATATATTAGACCCATAAAAATGCCCCAATTTTTATTCAAGTCCTCGAAAAGTTTTATACCGGTGTATAATTACACCATGAAATGAGTACCACTGGAATAGTATATTTCTTTATACGTAACCTAGAAACGAATGCTCTTGTGTTGTATACTGTAGCCATAAAAATTTTGATTGCTTTCCTCAGGCTAATGATTTTCCTAGAAATTTTGAAAAAAAAAGAACTGTGCAAAATAAACTTATTTTTCCGCAGTGGAAGTAACTGTTTTAATAACCTTAGATTTAAGCCACGAAATGACACAGGGAAGCACAAACTTTGAATATCGAAATTTTGAATATCTTTTTTTAATTTTATTTCCAATGGAAAGCAATAAACAAAACAACAAGAAAAAGGTATAAGAAAACAGAACACAGCGAGAGAAAAAAAAGGAAAAAGAAGAAAGAAACAGAAACGCATCTATTGCTCAATGCTCTTGCCTCCCAATGTCGGCAACAGAGATCTTGATCCGACAGTGCCTCAGATGTCTGGAGGTGGGAAATCTCCATAACTTGTGGTTTACCACAAATAGTGCAGAAAGGACTCTCTAGAATGTTCATGCATTCATGAATGTTCATGAATGTTCATGAATGTTCATGCATTTACTCAGATGTTTAGCCAAATAGTCGTGACCAGTTAAAAGCCGGTTCATGGCTACCGGATCCTTCCTTGAAAAATCTGGAATGTATTCACTGGTAACAACCCAAAACATTTGAGTATTTCAGTCAATCAATTATTCATAAATAGGTCTTTCAATTTCTTCCCGATAAATAGCTTTATACTCTTACTAGCTGAAAACCCGCACTTCGGTACGGAGTACATTCAAATTAAATACAATGGTAAATGTATGCAATCAATACCCCAAAAAAATTAAATACATATATTTATAATAAATGCGACAATCAATGTATAAAATTAATGTAATATATATATATATATATATATATATATATATATATATATATATATATATATATATATATATATATATAAAATAGTAAGGGATATTTTTAAAGACAAAATAATGTAGATGAAAATGTTCAAATTAAATCGAATAGGACATACTAAATAATAGAGTTCAGTTAATATAGTACAGTTTGAGGAACATATCTTTTACTGTATTTTAATATTTTTTTGGATAATGTCCAATTGTCTCCTGCATTAGAAAGAAAAAAAATATTTTTTGTCTATTTCGTTGTTATAACGTGACGATAAATTAATTTAAAGTATTACAAAAATAAACTACATGATCAGCATTTAATAAATTAAATTCTAAAAATTAATCTTTAAAAATTCACCAAAAATCAGAAAATAGAGGTAAAGATTCGAAAAGGATTTCATTTTAAAGGAATTTTTATGATCTTTCTCGTGATATAAATTTTATAACTCTCAGATTATTATTTACAATGCAAACGTTAAAGAATGTTACTAAAACAGCTTAAAAATTTAATTTAAAAAAAAACAAAGAAGAATTTTTCAAAAATATTTCTTAGTGCACTCCTACACTATAAGAAGAATTGCCATGCGAAATTTCAGCCTTTTAGGTCCAGCGGTTTGGTGTATGCGTTGTATGTCAGTCAGTCAATCAGTTAGTCAGTTACGGAACTGTTTTATATATATAGATATGCAATCGGCCTACAAGGGTTCAGCATAACTGCGGCACCTCTCTTTGCCAGTCCGTCCGCGAGTTCACTCCCTGGGATTCTGCAGATTTTGATTTTCGTTATTTCCAATATCCTCAAAGTTTTGATGCTATTAGAACGCATTGCAGCGATAAGAAACAAAATTACATAGTACCCTCTTTTGGAAGAAGTGTATAGGATCAGTGTAAAATATGATATTACAGAAAAATTGTAATAGATAAATTGTGAACTTGAAAACTGTTAAGAAAGCTGCAATTTCCCTTAAATCAGCACTTGGATATTCGAACAAAATATACATGTATTCGAGAGCAGCTGTTTATACCGCTTTCCCTGTTCGCTAATGTGATCTTAAGCGCAATTTATGTATCAGAGTGAAGTCCCTAATTATCTCCATCCTTAATCGTAACTACTAATTTTAATTGTATACACCAGAGGTCCTCCAATCTTATCTGGCTTACTGCCCCCATTTGAGAAAAAATTACTCAGCGCCCTCTGAAATTTTTCCTTTTTAAGCCAACAAACAGAGACGCTGTGACAAATTTGCGCCTTTTTTATGTGTCTATATTTCTACCTATGTCCTTCAACATACTAGTAAAGACAGATGTTGTAAAGAAGACATCTTGAAGCTTGAAATTATAAAATAATTTATTAAAACTAGCCATAGTAACATTTACATTACAGACAGAAAATGAAAATAATGCAGGATAATATTAAAGTAAAAATTACGAATAGCATTAAAACTAATCTAATAAGAAAGACGAACTTGGTGCACTGCTCTCCATTTATCAATGTTCGGCTCTGTTTTTGTCACCAGCATTTTTAAATTATCGCGATTAGCTATTTTTAGTAGGTTTCTATTTTTAGTAAGGGGATTTATGACTACACTGAAACCATGTTCCCTTAAATAGAATGAATGAAATGCAATTAAAAATTTTGTACTATAACTAGGAGTACATAAATTTCGCGTAAAAAATATCGAAATTTCGCAAAAAAATTTACAATACATAAAATTTTGCATTTACTCGTAAATATGTATATATATATAAATATATATGTATATATATACAAATAAATATATAAATAAACATATACATACATATATATATATATATATATATATATATATATATATATATATATATATGTGTGTGATAATATTACTAACTGCTTATAATCGCCCATTCTGTACTTCATCTCTGCCATGGTGACCCGTCCTTCTTGTCTTGACGTAAACGCTCCGCCTTCCACATACTAACTTCCTCCGCCAATTCTGGCAACCTCTTTCACCTAATGCTATTTTGGCGCTTTTTAGCGGGAGACGCGGGCTGGCTCCGAACGGATTAAGATGTGTTAATCTTTACGTCAATAAACTTTTAATTAATTGCTACGATTTGGAGTATTTGTTACGGCCACGATTGCAGTATAATCACGAGATGTCCACTCCGGACATTTCACATATATATATATATATATATATATATATATATATATATATATATATATATATATATATATATATATATATATTTATATATATATATTTATATATATATATATATATATATATATATATATTTATATATATATATATATATATATATATATATATATATATATATATATATATATATATATATATATATATATATATATATATTTATATATATATATATATATATATATATATATATATATATATATATATATATATATATATATATATAATGTAAAATAATATAGACAAAAGAATTAAAAAGCGGATATAGACTGCCAAACGTGTTAATTTAAAACCTACCCTAGCAATGAAACAATAAAACTTTTCAATAAAAGATTGCGCAGTTGCTTCATATCCTCATATTGAAAACGGACAAATATAACTAAAAATAATCCAACAGAGCAAGATAATTATAAGAAGAATATAGACAAAAAACATACACAAATCAAGCACTCAGGGCTGCACGCACCATAGGCAGGATTCTACAGAATCTTGCCTATGGTGCGGGGAGCACCATAAAGTATTAACCGAAAGTTTAACCGAAAGTTTAACCGAAGTTGCAAGTATTAACCGAAAAGTTTTAAATTCTTGATTACACAAGAAGTCAATTCAGCTTCCATCCCTGTGATAACTTGCTTTTATTTCTTTTTTTCCCCTAATGTTATTTATAGCAGTTATTATATTTACAACAATTCTAACAATTATTACATTTTCTGTCATCCAAAAGATGGCTAATATTACTGAATAATATTAATATTTTAAATGAAAAAAATATTAATCACAACACATCAGTGATTATACCCAGTGAAGACTTTATGCATACTTTGGCTTAATTGAAGCACTTATCAATCGCGCAATCACATGTTAACAACATAATATATCATTAAGACACTTAAAATTAACGCATATTATTAATATTTACATTACATAGTGATTTTCCAATATTTATAACTTTGAATACCCCTTAAATTCAATGCATTATACTAATTAACATTTTTAACAACAACAATAAATTTATACACTGATAAAACAAACAAAATTTTTTCAATTTGCAAAAGCCATTATAAAATTACTCGTTTGCCCTATTCATTAAATAAATTACGTAAGCAATTATGTTAATAAATCCTTACTATTATTACCTAATTTCGCTTAAAAAGCCGCTTATTACCGAGCTTTTGCCGAAAAGTAGTAAAAAATAATTTTTGCATTTATTCGCTTATATCGGCAAATTTCGCATTTATTCGCCTCTATTTCGTAAATGCGAAAATTACGTATCTCTTTCTATAGCCTATAATCCAGAATAAAGTATCGGTGTCTGGTTTTTCGGCCGGAACTATTGGTATCTGAGTTTGAATATAAATTTACCGCTTCCCTGCATTGTTTCAGCGCCACCACCCTCCGGGGGCGGTATTGCCCTCTTTGGGAAACCCTGGTCAACATGATACCTGAAGGTGATGTGTCTAAGACTACTCTAGGCCTCACTTCTCTTTATAGCGTCACCTCCTCATCAAATGTTTCTAGGCAACTTGAACGATTAAGGTAAGGGAAATCTATTAGAGACGCTTGGCCATTGGTGTCTAGCTGACCCCAGCAAACTGGAGATATATTTTAAATTACAGTTTGTAGCACCAAAACTGCTTGATTGATAAAAGGGGAAATCTGGGGCTAGCTTTTCACTGACAAGCCAAGATTCAATCTAAAAACTGAAATTTATCTCATCTGTGTTGAGAATGGGAAATCCTTAACAAACCCATTAACATCAATGAAAGGGACAAATACAGTGATGGTATAATGCCATGGAACTGAAGTACGCATAATCCCTTATTAATCATAATAAATAAGATTTACCCCTATTTTTATGTATTTAAAAGGGAAAAATCGAGTGTTGTTATTCTTTATAAATTTGCCCAATTAATATTTTTTTCCCATTATGTTTACATTTGATCTTGCAATCTTCCTCAAAGATAGATTTCGTACCATTTCGATTGCTGTTTTATGAAATTTTACGCAAGAAAACTTATTACACTTAACTTTTTAACACAAATGTCGTTGTCTCATGTGTATTTTGTCAGACACTATGAATTTTAAACTTTTATATAGTCTAAGCCAAGGGCTTTTAAAATGAAGAACAAAAAATTATAATTTAGAAATTAATTACCGATCATTCTAAAATAATTAATTATATACACTTAACAAAAAATCAATGTTAAATAAGTTCTCATTAAAACACGTGTAGCATTATTAGCTATATATGTATTGATAAGCTTTATAAATCTTAAAAATTGAAACAGATATGTTACACAATTTTAAAAATAAAATAAAGCTTAAAAAATATATAATTTTCCTGTTTCTTAAAACGTATAATTTTACTTTTCTTGAAATTCAACTTGGTCTCTTCATTTTTAAACAAAACAATATTATTAAATTTTTTTTCTAGGTTAGAGCTATTTCTTTCTGAAATGGCATTTAAATATTTTACGGGAATAATGAAAGGGAACCTTATCTTTAATAATAAAGTATTCTTATATAGATAATTAGTTCTTTCCCTATCTTTAAAAAATTTTATATTATTTATATGTAAATCGCTTTTATTTTCTGTATTTTAACTAAAACTAATGGACTCTAAAACTAGTTAACTTTTACAGTAGTTAAGCTAGCTTCAAATTTGTTTTTACTGAACGGGACTTATCTTTTGCCGACGAAATTCCCGCTCATTGCTAATATAGAAAATAAAAACTTCCTACAATATGGCGTCTAAGGCTCCAAATGTAATTATAAATCACAAACTCCTATCAATAAAAAACGCATTTCTTTCGAAGTTTTTACTTTTTATAATTTCTAGTAATGTCCCATAAAAAGGAAAATCCAGTTCTGAAAATGACTGCCTGTAAAAAGTTGTGTTTTTTTCCTCCTTTCTCGAAGTACTAATTTCTTCATGTATTAAAAGAAAATTTGTTTAGATCACAAATTGCTAAAATTATGCATTTGATTACATCTCTAAGCCATCGTCAATTTTATGGAGTTTATTTGTCATATGCAATTTCGTATCTGAAAAGGAGGTTACCTTAATAATTATTGGAATACTTGGCTGATAGAAGATTGCTTCTTTAGAAATGTTCACATGCCTTTAAAATATTCAAAGAATTATTTAAAACTTATACAATTATTTAAATTGTATTCTTTTGCAGTAGATTCGGGAAAAATAACTAAATTTCACCCACTCAATTTTCTATTTTACGTAAAGATATCAAAGCAATAGTTGTGTTGTAATGAGATAGCAATCTGTCCATTAAGTACATCGTAATTTTGCGGTAGAGTGTATTGTTTTGTAATTGTGCACTTTAAATGTCCGTTAGTAGGAACTATTCTAAAATTTTATGGCCACTGCATGGTTATCTTGTATGGTGTGTATTCCGTAGAAAAAATAAACTGCACAGCTTACATTGTTGGTAAAAGTATAAATATATCGAAAGTTAATCTAGTTTGGAGGAATTACTGTTAAAATGTTACATTTTCAATTCAAGAAATGTAACATTAAATTAGAAATTAATAGATTTTGAGCGTAACAACCAGGAATTGAACCTAGATCTTCTAATCTTGGGACAGTCTATTAAGCTTAATTAACTTTATCGCTTCTGTCAATGCTTGACCCCAAGCAAAAATGGATTAACGTTCTAAGAAATCCCCCATCCAAAATCAAAGAGAGAAAGTTTAAATGTATTTGTTGAAGCATGGACCACAAAAGACCAACTCTTGTAATAAAAGTGTCGGAAAAATTATTAAGAACACCGGCATTTCTCCAAGTTTACATTAGACACGCCTGCAAAATTTCATAAGATTGAAATTATTCCCGAGAGTTCCAAAGTTACTATGCAGAATTGGTAATATTTGAAACCAAAGAGATCTTTAGAGGGAAAAATCATGATAGAAATAATGGTTTTCAAGAAAAAAAGCATTATCGTATCGTGGCCGATAACAGCCAAAATCTATGATGAAAAAGAATAAGTGAGACCCGACATAGTTAAACAGAGGCTCAAATTATATTTGAATTTAAGTTCCTTTATAAGAACTGTAATATATACAATTATATACATGATCAATTAAATTGGTAACGCTACATAAAGACCGCTAGGCATAAGAACCGACTAGTTTCCTTGTCTCAAAATAAGAAGTATCAGCCTTTCTCGCTGACCAATCGCTCCTCTGGCCTCTGATCATCGCCCTCCTTGCATCTTCCAGAGCTCTCCCTTTTATCCTCTCTCATTTTTCCGGAAGGATCCGGAATATTCTGTTTCTCGAATTTTCCCGAAGAGTGATGAGGCTCAGCCACATGGCCGACAGACGGGAAATGTCCTCTCGTTGGGTCGGCAGTTCTCATCAACGGGATATCTGTAATTAGAATCTACGGCAACACTATCTTTGCCTGGTCATCAGTCTTGGCTCTGTTCTCACGGGTTTGCATCCACTTCTGCATCTCCAATTGCTCGCATATATGGTCGGCGTATATGGTTTTTTAGAGAATCGACGACGAGAGCTGAGGCAGAGGGTGGGAGTTTTACGAGTTTTGCGAGCTGTGGGGAAAAAAACCTGTGACTGCTGTGCTATGACGAGGAGAGGAGGGATGCGCCCCGATAAAGCCCCTTAGAAATGTTCGTCTTTAACCACCCACGACGAGATTGCTGCCTCCCCCGATAGAAGTGCCCCTCATCTTCGTCCTATGCCTTGCTGCCTCCTCAAAGTTCCCCAGGT
>OU015498.1:43451789-43469289 GCA_907164885.2 Dolomedes plantarius
GCAACGTTGTATAGAAGGAATTACAGCTGACGACCTCTGAGAGGGTAAAGTAAAGTGTCTATTGAGTTGTACGCAAAAATCATATTTCTAATACTCAATTTGTTCAGTTTAAGGGTGAATTAATGAATTTGTTTACGTCGTCAGATTTCTGATGATCTTTTACTGGAAAAAGGAGGAAAAATCTAGAACAGATTCGAAAGTAAAATTTTCTATTTATTTAGTTGTTTTATTTAAATGTGTTAGTAATGGGGTAGTGATGATAATCTCTATGGACGACGAAAATCATATTGATCTTATTAATACGATAGTTCTTCCAAATTAATTCTAAGGTATGTATTACCACTCTTTATTTTCTAATACTACTCATGTTTTCAAAGATTTGATGTCCTTCAGGTCAGAAATATTGATAAAGGACAAAATTCTATCCATAATATGGTATCTAGTAATTTAAAGGGACTCACTACCCTTAAATCTATAGAGAATCTATGCTCACTTCTACCCAGACTTGGGTGTATATAATTTGAAGTAGCACTCTATTTGAATTATATACAAACACAGCTTATACATGAAATAATGTTTATTGAATTCGCTGCACATATAATTGGCTTTTACAGCAATAAGCATGCGTACTACTTGTACGGAATGTAAATACAGCTTTTAAGGACAATATATTTTTATACTCACGAACAGTAAGTCAAACCAGCAGTACTGCCACGTAAACTTCTGGCCCGTAAAGCACTAGCGCAGGATAACACCTTTTCAACCTTAACAACAACTCCCTTTTTCATTAATGGCGCTGCGTGGTATTTATACTAAGCGCGTATGCCGAAATTAGCATATCTAAAGCAGCTTCTTTAATTCACTCAAAAGTTCGATTCTTGTGAATCGAATCTTGTGTATACCTTACACTGGCCTCCCTCGAAAAAAAAAAATTAGGTAACTGAGGTCTGAACGGCTTCAGTTAACTAATTGAAAACGCGTGCTGGTCTGACTTTTTACATAATGGGTGGCAAAGCCAAAAAATCTTCCACACGTTGTGTGGGGGAAAAACGCCACTACCATTTTACAAAACTAACCCCGAAGGGTCCAGGTGACACCATTACACAGTGGATTTGCAGAGTTGCGGATACTGGGCTGGCCAACTGCGCCCTAAAATATCTATTTTAATTAAAAGTGACAACACAATTGCACAGCATGACATTTCTTGACTGTATCTGCTCTCCCCCAATTTATAATGTACATGTGTTATGATTTGCGAAGTTAGTATGTTAGTTGTTTGTTATCTGTAGTTAGTATGTATTTTTTTTCACTACATGTCCCCTTCAAAAATTTATAAAACAACAGTATACCGTTTTTTTTCAGTGGCTCACTCCTTCCCCTCAAAATGTTTACACAGTATATACAATGGGGAACTTCAAACCAATTTGGTTCGGTTTTATTAAAGGGTGGGAGTTAGAATAAGAGAATTGATACAAGACTTGTTCCTCATGAATGCAGCAACTTCACTGCACCAGTTTGTCCAATCCGCTGAACCTCTCTTGATGGTCGCAGTCCTAGTAAAGGGATTCGTTGACCGTGTGGGCATCCTTCGTGCAGCAGGTCGTAGGTCCTGAGGCGCTGGTCCGGCTTGACGATGGACAGGAGGTCTCTTGGGAGGAGGCCAACCTTGCTGGGCGGCTGATATCTTGCGGTCCCTGTTCGGGCGCCAGTATAGAGAATCTATGCTCACTTCTACCCAGACTTGGGTGTATATAATTTGAAGTAGCACTCTATTTGAATTATATACAAACACAGCTTATACATGAAATAATGTTTATTGAATTCGCTGCACATATAATTGGCTTTTACAGCAATAAGCATGCGTACTACTTGTACGGAATGTAAATACAGCTTTTAAGGACAATATATTTTTATACTCACGAACAGTAAGTCAAACCAGCAGTACTGCCACGTAAACTTCTGGCCCGTAAAGCACTAGCGCAGGATAACACCTTTTCAACCTTAACAACAACTCCCTTTTTCATTAATGGCGCTGCGTGGTATTTATACTAAGCGCGTATGCCGAAATTAGCATATCTAAAGCAGCTTCTTTAATTCACTCAAAAGTTCGATTCTTGTGAATCGAATCTTGTGTATACTTTACAAATCTTTAAAACATTCTATTTTTTGAAAAAAAAATATATGTTAAAGCCTGCTCATTTCTGAACAAAATAAAGCACACTGCATGAAAATATTCCGCTTAGTTCCGGATATATTGATATTCTAAATAGTTAATTACTGATCAAGTTTATGGTAAAAAAAATTTTAAAATCAATTTTCTCAAAATGTAATTTTGCATCATTACGCAACTGATATCTCAAAAACTATGAAACATAATTCCATGAAATTTTTATCACTGCATAATCATGTTATTTTATTGCGTTTGAACTAGAGTTATTGCAATCACTGCACATTTTGTTATATTTTCAGGGGTAAATTAATGCAAAAATTTAAGGAATATTTAAGTATATTTTGAGCAGTTTTAAAAAATTAAAAAAATAATTTAATGTTGAATGTTTTATGTTCAATTGTATTTTGAATTATTTATTTTAAATATAGAACAGGAATTATACATTTAAGTGTAAAATTAATATCATAGTTCTGCGTGCAAGCTAGTATACAATAAAAATACTTAAAAAACAAGGTATATCTAAAGCATTTTTAAAAAAAATTGTTTAAAATTATTTTGAGAGTTGAAAATTTGTTTATTAAAATAAATTTATCAATTTATCATATACATAAAATTTTGAAAAATTGGGAGTAAATTGAAATAGTTACAAAGAGTCAAAAAATATGAAAATATGCCTTATTTCCTCGACTTAAGGGTCGTGAGTCCCCTTAATGAGATCTTCTTGTAAATTTTCCAATAAACTAACTAAATAAACATTATCAAATTATGAGTCTTTTTTTCATTCAAATCGTTGAAAATCACCGAAAAACAACTGAAAGTTAAAAAAACCTCGTAAATGATAAATTAGATAAATATATTTTGGATCACTATTTAAAATAAACCCCCAAATAAATAAAAATAAGTAAAAATAATTAAAACTAATATAAATAAATAAATAAATAATAAAAATTATAAATAAATATAATATAAATAATAAAAATAAATAAAAATTTTCGCATATAAAATAATGTATGATGCTGTTACAAAGACACTAAATTTAAAATCTTCTTATGATTTTAAATTAATGAAATGAACGGTTGATCTTGATATAGATGAAATGATATCAGTGATTATCAAATCAAGCTTTGATGCTAAATCTAAAAATATACGCATTAATAATACGCAACACCATTCTTTAATTTGCCCTATTGTAGCGGTGCTGAAACTTTTTTTCGACAATGACCCATTTTCTTTAAATAAATATTACACGGCCCCAATAAAAATGTATTGGTGATTGTAATTTTTTTAAATTAGGAAAATATTAAGAAAAGAATAGATAAACAAAATAAACAAATTTTATGAATTTAGCTAACCCTTTCAGGGGGCCTAAATCTAGTCTTCTTTTCCCTTGCATTCAATGTATTCCAGTTAAATGAGCAGAAAAATGGCTAGTGCTACCATCTGTTATCAGTTTAAAGAAGTAAGTGCATTTTGTAACTTTTAATTGGAAATTCTTTGAAGATTTTTGAGGTTAAAAAAATCAGGGAAAAAATCAGTACCGTGCAAACGAAGGAGGATTTTACCCTGAAAATCAATGAACTGTAGATTTTTTGAGTATATTTATTTTGTTGTAGGATTTCTTTGGTGGGGTCGTGATTGGTTATAATGGTAGGCAATGATACCATTACTCTGAATTTTAAACAATACATTAATTTATTCACACAATACAAATATTAGTATACATTCAATCATATTCTTATTAATTATGAACTTACAGACATTCTCATTATATCAATGTATTATTTGCCTATATTATTTCATTTATTTAAATTAATATCATTTCAGTACGCAATATATCTATATTATTCCTTAACTTCAGCCTATCATATAAGACTCGGGTAACTCACGAATATTTGGCAATAGTTAATAAAAGGTTACCTCCATTTTTGCAGACTGCAGAAGTGGACTTTGGCTGGCATATTCAGGTGCATCTATTGGGGTCTCTATTCGGACTCGCTCAATAACGTAGGAATAGGCAGACTTTAACGGCCGGATCAGTTCTCCATCCGTTGCTTGTGGGGGTTAGGCACTCCGTCGTGGTTACGAGTCTCACCTCTTATCATCTTATCGGTAGCTTGCAGGGGTTCAGGCAATATATCTCGGCTCCGAGGATTCTCTATGCTAGCTTGCGGGGTTCAGGCAATCTATGTCGGCTCCGCTGCTCCTTGATGCTCTTTTCATCGTTGAGTTGCCGGCTTACAGCGATGCGCTACGTCGGGGCGCAATCTCCCATATATTCTCTTTTGCCTTCTCGCTTACGAGGCTACAACTCTCTATTTTTGGGTGCCAAGTCTCAGAGTCACCATCAATATGATATATATTTTTTTCTCACTCTCTCTATTTTTTATTATCTTCTCAACGCCCCGCCTTTTACATTTTCATTCGTCTCTCATGTTCAACCTTTTTCTTTATACTTCCACTTTGATTCGTTAACTTGTTCCTCCCCTAATCATTTTTTTAACCATTTAGAGTGAGGGGCGTTTTATACTCGAACAATCCCGTCTTCGACTCATTCCTATTTTTCTAGGAAATGTGTTTTCCCAGAACATCTCCTATGTGTGGGGTCCTCTTCTCTTTGTCAACAATTCCCTTTTCATCTCGATGTCTCCTCTATCTTTACCCCCCTCGCTGTTTCGACTCTTAATTGTATCCTTTCAATTTCTTCTCTTCATCCGGTTCTTTTGTCTGATCAATTGCCATTCCAATTTTCTCATCGCACCGCCGACTGACCGCTTTATTTGGGTTGTCTGCCCTTTTTGAACTCCTAACATATCGTATCCCCACGACATTCTTCTCGTATCGTCTGGCTTCATTTTACTATTCCATTTTCCGTCCCGTTTGTTAATTGGTTTTTCTGCACCTTTTCTATTTTCTTTTTTTTTATATGTCGTACCCCACGACATACTTTGCATAATAACAATGAAAAAAAGCCTTGTTTACCATCTACTCTTGCTTTTTGCCAAATATCATGTGACAAAAACTGCATGTTTAAATATTAATATGTATTTGTATTTTATTTATGTAAAAATTGACAAAAAATAAAGTTAAAACAGAAAATGATTTTAATAGTATAAACTTACTAAAAAATATGGCAAAATACAAGCTTCATTTATTTATATGAATCTAAAATAGGAAAAAATTAATGAAGGTTGTGCCTGAAGCTCAGGTAATATTACTTCAATATTTGGTAAAATATTTGAGACTGCTATATGTCCTCAGGAAAAATACCTCGCAAATTTAAAAAAAAAGTTTTGTGCTTGATTTTAAATTTTAATTTTCTTCCAAGACACCTTTTTCTGTTTTTTCTCTCTCTAAAGTCTCTATTTCTTCATTCTTTACCCCCTTGATTATAAGTACCTTCCACACTTGAGTATCATGAGGCACTTCTGTTTTTATGCCTCTGGTTCGACCCCCCGTCTCCTCCCGCACGCTGATTGTGTTGTCTAGTGGAATTTAGGGTCCTTACTGTCCATTTGATTGTACATATGAAACAATTTGCGTTTTAAGAACTTTTATTTTTTATATTTAGTAATTATATTTATTACATTGTTTTCATTTATTCCCTTTGAGCAACTTCTTTTAATAGTTATCTTTTAATATATATTTCTTGGGTTTTTTTCCCCATTTCTTCTAATGTTGTATCAATCGCTGTGATACATAATGTTTCAAAATTTCTTACTCTTAAATCTAGGCCAACGCATTGCATGTGACCCCGAGCTGTCGCTGTTAATACCAATGTCAATATCTCAGAGCTTTGATAAGAAGCTGCTTTTAGTAAAAAGTACTTAAATGCATCTTTTGCTTTCAGGTTTATTCTGGCATTCACACCTTCCGAATTATGTCACTTTGCTTTGAAGTGTCATAATATTATGTACATATACTTTAATTAAACAAACCTATCAATATTTCTAAAAGTTTCGTTTAGAGTAGAAATGTTTCGTATGTGGGTAACACGGGAAATGATTAGTGAAACACAGGAGGCAGTTTCTCCTTGCGTTCGATAGTTAAATCTCATTTTATTTCTTTTCGGAGAGAGTACATTATAAATTTATTATTTTAAGTCTCAACTTTTATATTCTAGACAAGAGGAATAGAAATGTATATTCTATACCTCAAAACCAAATTATTAAAAAATGGAATATTGCAACGGAGAGAAAAAGTATTACTTATTATTTATATTAACTTTATTTATTTCAATTTCAAAATAATTTGTGCTTTGAATTTATAATACTTTTAGTAATAAAACTTTTAATTACTTTATTCGCTTCAGAGAAAGTATTTTCAGAGTATTATAAACAGTCAATCAATCAATATATATATATATATATATATAGTATATACATACATGCATACATACATACAAACATACATATATATATATATATATATATATATATATATATATATATATATATAAAATTTTTATATATAGATAGACAGATAGATATAGATATATATATATATGTGTGTTAACAAAATTTTTCAGTATATTAAATTGTAATAAGTACTGATAATTTCAACGAAGGTGGCCAGAGAAAAACTGCTAAAAGCTTAAAGAGTAAATCATTAACTACAATGGAGTTGCCTTCACGGTAAGTTTTATCATTTTTTTTCTCTTTGAATAATTCATTACAATGCAGTTAGACCTTGTAGAAAAATTGTGACAAAAATGTCAGATCATGGTAATGTAATAAGTTGCGTGACTTTTAAACGAAGCAAAAACTGCCCTATCCTCTGGTTTTTTTGTTTTTTTCGTTTAAGATGAATTTTTTTGTACATTTTTCCCATTACGTGAGATATAAGGGGTAAAATTTAGTTATTTACGTCTCCAAGAAAGTAGAGTATTCTTTCTCGGGAGAGCAAAAAGTAATCGTTTCCTCTTCCTTTTTCTTTTTCTAAACGGTGTTTTGTTTTGTGTAGAATTTTGCTTTTGAATACCGAATGAGAGCCATTTTCCATTCTACCTTAAAAGAAAAATAATTTTACAAGTTATGTAAATAACTTATCAGGCAAGATTTCGTTACATGAATTCGAAACAAGGATTTCACTAACGTGGATTTTCTCTTTAAAATATTGTGTTTTTGGAAATTTCAGTTTATTTTACATTTCTAAATGTATGTAGTACACGTTGTATTATAACTTTTCTAATGTACTGGGTACATATCTATAAAACTATTAAATTAATTTTTCATAATATACATTCTTCTATTATATATTGGGCTTAAATTTCCCCTCTCGTAATTTAAGAATTTAGTTAGCATGTATTACTTCTTTTGTTGATTAAAATGGTAATGTTTGTTTAAGACTAATACAAAACTATTTTTGTATTATGGAAATACATAGAGTAGTCTGGCTTTAATGTATAAATGGAAAAAAAAACATTCTATAATGGGAAGATTTAGAAAAACAGAATTGGCTGCATTATCTTAAACAAGGAATTTTGTCTCAAGATTGGCCTAGTAAAACATTTTAGTGATTTGCATAAGTGGATATTTCACCAGAAGGAATATAATTTATGAAGGATTTGATTCTAGCTATGGACTTTAGAAAGAAAACTTAAGTTCGATATTACTAACAGAGAGATAGCACCGCCAGCTTTTCCATGACAGTTAAGTATTTCTCAAGTTTTTATGCGTCTAACACGTGGAATATTTGTCTTGTAACTTCCCCTAGTCTCGGACAAAAATCTTCAGATATAGTTACATAATAATTTGTTATTTTTTTGTTGCTTTATTTTATCTTGAAATCCCTTTATCCATATGTGAACCCCGGAGCAGTAATAATAATTGTAACCTTACGAAAAATTTATCTCTTCCGAAAATTGAATTAATAAAATATTCATGCGGGAAGGGAAGAGCTGAGGAGGAATCTTAGCGAGCAAGAGTTGAGGGGGAAAATCAGACTTATTAGATCCAAAAGGATAAGTTATGAGTTAAAAAATGTATAAGAGTTACGATCTTGAAGTTATGAATCACCAAATACTTTCAGACTGCTTCATAAATCTCACTCCACTTTTTAAGCAAAGAATTTCACCATTAATTTTCAAGCTAAATGATTTTTAAATTCAAATCTATGATTAGACTAGCTGAATACCCGTACTTCACTACGGAGTACATTCAAATTAAATACAACGGTCAATGTATGCAATTAATGCCAAAAAAAATTCATAATAAATACAACGGTCAATATATGCATTTAATGCCAATATATATATAAATATATATATATATATATATATATATGTATATATATATATTATAGACAAAATAATGTAGAAGAAATTGTTTAAATTAAATACAACGGTCAATGTATGCAATTAATTTGTATGTTTAATATCCATAAAACATACTATTTTGAATTAAGTTCTTAAAAAACTTCCATCTCAATTAGTCTAGTGGTTAAATTATATCGTTTACCGTATTTTAATATATTTTTTCAATTTATTTCATTGTTATGCACGTGACGCAAAATTAATTTAAAGTATCACAAAAAGAATAGAAACCACGTGATCAGCATTTAATAAATAAAATTCTAAAAATTAATCTTTAAAAATTCGCCAAAAATCAGAAAATGGAGATAAAGATTCGAAATATAATTTATTTTAAAGGAATTTTTATGATCTTTCTTGTGATATGAATTTTATAACCCTCAGATTATTATTTTAGCTGCAAACTTTAAAGAATGTTACAAAAACAGCTTAAAAATTTAATTTAAAAAAATCTAAGAAGGATTTTTCAAAACTCTTTCTTTGTGCACACCTACACTATAAGAAGAATCGCCATGCAAAATTTCAGCCCTTTAGGTCCAGCGGTTTGGTCTGTGAATGACCTGCCAGTAAGTCAGTCAGTAACGGAACTGTTATGCAGTGGACGCTCGTTAATTCGAACTCAAAGGTTCTCAGAAAAAAGTTCGAATTATCCGATGTTAAGAGAAAATATATAACTTTAAAAGTTTATCACTGAAGAAGAAAAATCTCCTAGTATGTATAACTCCAGAAAATATAGTATACTATGTTATCTAAAATTAAACATATTAAAAAGTAATACAGAATTATCTTAATCATAAAATGAAGCAGAAGATATGCAGTAGAAAATAAATTTAAAAATATGAATTATACTTTTGGGAAAAACTGTAAAATGGATGTTTGGTTTTGTTTATGATGCCTACATTGTTCAGCCAGCTTCTCTAGCAAATTTTGATTTTTCCCGTAAATCTAAAACTGACTCCCTGTTTTACAAATAAGTTGAAAAGGTATTTTTTTAAATTCCATAGTCAGCTGCTAACTTACATTCGCCATTCTCTACTTTCTTTAAAACTTCTACCTTTGTCTTCAAAGTTAGGGTTTTGTGCTTTCCACGTGTAGACATCCTGAATTTTTACACATTCACTCCACACACTGAGGAAGAAAAACTAGATCACATTAACTTGTTTGCACTTCAGGCATAACTGCCGCAGCTCCCTAGAATCTGTAGTAAAGATTGGTTTTTCTGAAATTCTAAGAAAATCGATACTAATGACAGTAAATCGCTTTGTCCGTTAAGCACTGATAAGAAGGACTATAGCGGACTATACTCTAACGTTTAGCGGAAATGCAATAGTCTATAAATGCAGACTTGTGCCTCTTTACACAGAAAAGATATACGGATGATTTTGACACACAAAAATAATAAATACAGCGTGCATTTCCTCCGCTAAACGAGGAAAATAAATTTTTTTTGTCAAATTTTAGTTCGAATTAACCGAAATGATAAAAATTTCGTTCGAATTAATGAGATATTTTTAGCATTAATTCAAATACAAATTTTTGGAGGCCTTTGGATTAGTTCGAATTAACCGAAAGTTCGATTTAACCGAGTTTGAATTAACGAGCGTCCACTGTATATATATATATATATATATATATATATATATATATATATATATATATATATATATATATATATATATATACAGATAATTAAAAAAAGTTTCGGGAAATTTTATACTGTCGCGAATAAATATTAATTGTTAACGTGTCTAATACAGAGTACATTTGAAATGGTATTGGAGGCAAAGTTTTTTATTTTATTTATAATTCTAAACTGCCCTATTCGTCTAACGATAAGTTTATCTGGAAACAAAAATTAAAATTAAAAAATTAAATGGAAGAATAAAACAGAATAAACTCTCTTGCTTTATCTTAAAAAAAGCTAGATATACTATTAATTGCTACTATAAGAGAAATACATCTGAATAAATAGAATAAGTCATTAATTTAAAATAACATGCATTTTATTCTTTGCTATGTATTTAAATTAAAATGCCTAAGAAATAAATATTTTTCCCATTAGGGAGAAAACATCAACATAAATAATAAATTATTAGAATCTTTTTTGTAATCTGTAATACAATGCAGCATAAGTAGCTCTCAACAGCTTCCATATTTTTATGGATACAGTAGGACTAAACGAAAACAAAAACAAACAAAGAATCTGGCTTAATTTATTAAAATCTTGGCTAGGGGTTAATGGATTATAGGCATTTTAGACATTTCAATATGGCAATATTCATTTATTTAGATGATATGTTTCTTTTAAATATTATCAATGTCATCTGTGTGTTATAAAATCATTTAATTTTCCGGGAAATGACACTAACTTGGCAATGCGGCTGTGTGTGGTTCTAGGCCAAGGAAATAGTAAGAAAAATGTCCTATTTTAAAAGATGGCAAATCAACCTAAATTGTTGTCATCAAAGGCAATCTTTGTTCAGCACACATAATGTGTAATACTTAATTCATTCTTTAGTCATACACAATACAAATGTATTGAATAATATATAATACGTCACAAAATAAACCTTTATATTTGGACAATATTTGAAATTATTATACATTCTTTAGAAGTTGTAAATAGTAAGTGAGTGGGTGGTCTAGAAAAGTCGTATTGGTACCCACAGGGGGTTTCGAAAAAAACTGGAGGGGTCGTGGATAATTTGGTGTAAATTTATATTTTATTCCAGTGTTTAATTTAAAAATGTACTTTACATTTTCTATAATTACATATTTTTAATGATATTATTTACATTTTTTTAAACAAGTACATATTCATGTTTAAATATGATATTTTAGTCACATGAGATTTTCCAGAAACAAGTATAGAATGTGAGAAAGGCATATTTTCATTGTTAATATGCAAAGTAAATACGCATCCAAAATTCCTTAATTTTTTAAACAGTTTGTCAAAATCTACCTATTTATCTCTTTTATTTTATTGTCACCACTTTCTTAATTTCTAAAAAAAAATTTCTACGCTGAAAAGTCTTCACTGAGGTAAAGTGATGTTTTAAAAGAAATTGAGTCGTTGTCGAAAAAAGTTTGCTCACTGCTGGTTTAGAACTTATTATTTGTTATAAATGTCACAAGAAAACAAATAAAATTAGATGTAAAAAATAAAACTACTTTCAAAAGTAGTTATTGTATATTTGAGAGAAAAATATAATTTGCTTTATTTGGAAAATTTCTATTTTTATTTCAATTACGATAATTTAATTCTGAAAAACAAAATCTAAACATTAATTCAAATAGGAATAGGAATTAAGTAAAAGTAATTCTTACTTTTTTTTAATTTACAAATTCAATTTAAATCATTCATCCTTTTAAAAATATCTTTCATCATCTGCTGGTATTACGGTTATAAATTTTAGTACACTGAAAAAACATGATGAAGTAAAATATTTCACTCGATTAGTTTACCAATCTATATATATAAAACAGTTCCGTAACTGACTGACTCACTGACTGACTGATTGACTGACTGACATACAACGCACAGACCAAACCGCTGGACCAAAAGGGCTGAAATTTTGTATGGAGATTCTTCTTATACTGTAGGGGTGCACTAAGAAAGATTTTAATAAATTCTTCTTATATTATTTTAACTGTAATTTTTAAGCTGTTTTATTAACTTCTTTTAAGTTTGCATTTAAAATAATAATCTGAGGGTTATAAAATCTATATCACGAGAAAGATTATAAAAATTCCCTTAAAAAGAAATATTTGTCGAATCTTTACCTTCATTTTCTCATTTTTGATGAATTTTTAAAGATTAATTTTTAGAATTTAATTTCTTAAATGCTGATCACGTGATTTCTTTTTCTGGTACTATAAATAAATTTCTCGACACGTGCATAACAACGTATTAGACAAAAAAAATTCTTGCTAATACGCAGACGATTCGACATTATCCAAAAAAAAATTAAAATACAGTAAAAGATATGTTCTTCAAACTGTACTATATTAACTGTACTATATTCTTTAGTATGTCCTATTAGATTTAATTTGAATATTTTCTTCTACACTATTTTGTCTATAAAAATATCCCTCACGATTTTTTTATAAATATGTATTTTTTTTACATCAATTGTATACATTAATCATCATATTGATTATAGTAAATATATATATATATATATATATATATATATATATTTGTTTTGGCATTAATTGCAAATATTGACCGTTGTATTTAATTTGAATGTACTCCCTAGCGAAGTGCGGGTTTTCAGCTAGTTTAATATATAAATTAAGAAGTATAAGTATTTTCTCCACGTGGAAGGAAAAATTTACTTTTATATTTTCAAAAGTATTTAGGTCACAATCCATTGCCACTTAACTTTATCCCCATATAACTTTACTTGCAACGTTTTGTTATTTCTAGGTAATCGTTTTACCACTCTAAATAGCTCCGGAAAATCGGAAAATTCATAAAAGAGGCAATGTCGTGTTGCCAATTTAACAATTCTATTCCATTTTTCGCCTCCCAGACGTAGCCTTAAAATATCATGGCAGCTTTAAACAGAAAAAGAATGAATACTGGAACATTTCTCTATAATGGTGATGCCTGAAAACACATTTTCTTTAATAGTATTCGATCATACTTGCTGAACGAAAACGTCATTGTTTGCGAATGCATGACAGGCAAGTTACGTTGATACGTAGTTGCCTTTCCAAAAGATTTTTGCACGTTGTTCTTTTCACTTTTCCAAAAAGGCTTTGTTTTATCGATAGGTTTTAATACAATATATGCGGGATATTAGCTAAAAACATGCAATAATATATTATAGGAACTTATATTTAAAAAAAAATAGCAAAATAAGAATACTATGTTAAACTTTTGATTATCTACCTCAGATCAGATTTTAAAATATATAACATTATAGAACTGATATATTACATTTCTGTATATTTATTATTCTGGCATATATATATATATATATATATATATATACTATTATTATTAAAAAAACATTTTTTCGTACACTACTGACACCTGACTTATTAGTTAATAAGCTTTATTCCCTTTTAATTACGTCAGCTGATGGTCGAATAGCTAGGGTGCTGGCTTTTGGTTCAGATCCTGTGGGTTCGAGTACCATTGTTGGCATGGATGCTTGTAGCCGTACAGAATCAGCTTTAAACTGTATGTCCCGGTCTAATTAGCCCTCGTGTAGCAAAAAGGTGATCGTAGCGCTCCAACCCGAACCAAAACCCTTTTAATTTGTTCCCTTTTGTTTGCATATGTATACCATCTTAAAGAGTCCTGTCTTTGAATCACACATGCAAGCTTGTGGTTAGATTCTTCCAAGGCCATAGGAAACTGCATTTTTAAGAACATTCCACAGGTGGAATACATGGAAAATTTAACTTAGATTGACATTAGTCATCGGATTTAAAGATTCGTCATTTATCGCAGATCATGTATAGCCAACATGCTGATCATAGATATTGTACGAGTGCGGGAAGTAATTGAATATGGAATTTGGCACAGTAGAACTCTCTTTCTTTTAACCACCAACGAGTACGAATTCACTATAGATATAATTGTTTAGGTACCATCCACACATATCTAAACACACACACATATACATATATATATATATATATATATATATATGCATATATTCACATACATCATAATGAGTATGCATATTTTATCATTATAGGAAAGAATATGATAGTTTTTTAAGTTTCATGAGCGTATTTATATATTTAAACTACAAATTGTTACCTAAAATAACAATTTCTATAAATTCCTTGGTGGTTTTCTTTCGAAATAGGAATCATATCAATTTTTAT
This sequence comes from Dolomedes plantarius, assembly GCA_907164885.2. Taxonomy (NCBI): domain Eukaryota; kingdom Metazoa; phylum Arthropoda; class Arachnida; order Araneae; family Dolomedidae; genus Dolomedes; species Dolomedes plantarius. The sequence goes on from OU015498.1 coordinate 43,466,114, forward strand.
GCTAAAAGAAATTTTATGATAGTTTATGATTTCATGATTAATTTTATTGATAATTTTATGATTTCATAAGTATTTACTTGACAGTTCTCGATAGAAAAATAATTCTAAAAGCATACATTTTTTTCTGTTCTCATAAAGTTATATTTTTCCATTTAAAAGTGTACACGAAGCTCCATTTCCTAGAGCAATATTAAATTTACTTTTCAGACCATATTTCTATTAAATTACTGTGAGAGGAGAAATCTGAATACATTTCTACGCAATATACGCCAAGCTCAATTTACCTGGGTGAAAAAAAGGCTTTACATTAGCATATAGCAATCTAAGTTTGCGAGGAAATGCATTGTTAATGACCAGAAAATTGAAAGTCCTATGCCGTTAGATAAAACTTTTCCACTTTTTTTTATAGGTTGTGTAAGTTTTTGTTTATGCTCTTAAGCCCGAGGTAAAAATAGGATTTTGGAGAGAATTCACATCTTTCATCTCTGAAAAAATGACCACTTCTAAGTTTATTTAAGGTGGAATTATAACTTTCTCTTTATATTCTTTGCTTTGACATTTTACTGGACACGTGGCAACTGATATATACATACACACACACACACACACATATATATATATATATATATATATATATATATATATATATATATACTCATTCCCCTGGATAAAACTTCTCCCCTTTTTTGTGGATTGTATGTGTTTTTGTTTATTCTCATAATCCCGGGAAAAAATAGGATTTTCAGAGACTTCATATCTTTCATCATTCACAAAATGACTACTTCTAAGTAGGGGGAAGGGAGGGAATAATCACTTTGTCTCTATATATTTTGATCTGACATTCAATGGACACATGGCAATTGAAACCAATGACTTGGATTAAGTCATAAATACGGAGAGTTAAATTGAAGTTAGTTTTAAAAAACTCCATAAGTGTCTATATCCTTTATTACCGTTTTGAGTCGAAATTGCTATTTTCTTTTATTTTCCTGTGGAATTTTTCTACCTTTCAAGTCTGTTTCATTATTTTGTGTCTATTGCACTTTAGGACCTGATTTATGACGTTTGTTACAACTGTCTTATAATAAGATCATGTTAGATCAGTTATTCCTAACCTTTTTATGCCTGGGCCCCTTTTGGGTGATCTTCAGACCATACGCCCTCTTAGGCCTAAATACCATAAGAAAAGCTAATAAAATACATTCAACGCATAATTTTGCTCCCCATTCGTCCCCTCTCCCGAATTTTCCCCATTCCTCCCCAGGATGAGAACCACTGTGTTACTGAAGAAGAAGAAATAGGGATAATACATATATATATATATATATATATATATATATATACACTCATGGACAAAAAAATTAGCGCACCAAGAAATAATTGCGGGATCGTAACGAAACTTGCAATGAAGGTACATGTCGGGGAGATATGCAAAAGATTAGAAATGCAGCGTGATTGCGCATTACGTATAGCCGGTAGAGGGCGTTGAAAATCGTACTCTGTGGAGTATAAAACAGGTAACCAAAGCTTGTTTGAGTGTGCTGAATCATTTACAAAGGAAGAGCTGAGATAGACATGCCATTACGCCGTGTTCGCTGACAATATAAGCAGTTGTCGCAGTTTGAGAGGGGGAGAATCGTCGGGATGATGGAAGCTGGGTGGTCAGCTAGGCGAGTAGCTCGTCAATTAGGCCGCTCTGATTGTGTTGTGAGGAGGTGTTGGGACCAGTGGACCTGAGAGATGTCATGTACACGAAGACCAGGCTCAGGACACCCTCGACAGACCAGTCGTCGAGAAGACCGCCACATCGTAAGAAATGCACGCGTACAGCCAACTGCTTCATCGGCCGCCATCCAGGCACAGGTAGCACCTTCACTAGGGGCCTCTATGTCTTCTCGAACCATACGAAGGCGCCTGGCTGAAGGACAGCTGGTATCGCGGCGCCCATTATGTGTGCTGCCCTTGACGCCCACCCATCGACGCCTCCGTTTGGAGTTTTGCCGCGCACGAGGAAACTGGACTGTAGCGGAATGGAACCAGGTCTTCTTTAGCGACGAATCCAGATTCAATCTCGGCAGTGATGACAATCGTGTTCGTGTGTGGAGAGCCCGTGGTGAACGCTTCAATCCTGCCTTTGCTGTACAGCGACACATCGCTCCCACAGCTGGTGTGATGGTATGGGGTGCCATTGCCTACAATACACGGTCACCCCTAGTATTGTTCCGTGGCACCATGACAGCCCATCCGTATGTTCATGAAACTCTGCAACCACATGTGTTGCCACTCATGCAACGGCTCCCAGGAGCCATTTTTCAACAAGACAATGCTCGGCCTCATACGGCAAAGGTGTCACAAGACTGTCTCCGCACTGTTACTACCCTTCCTTGGCCTGCCCGATCCCCAGATTTGTCTCCAATCGAGCATATCTGGGATCATTTGGGACGACGAGTTGGGCATCCCACGAGTTTGAACGAACTAGAGGCAAGGTTACAGCAAATATGGAACGAAATGTCTCAAGACATCATACAGAACTTGTATGACTCAATGCCCGATCGTATCGCATCGTGCATTCGCGCTAGAGGGGGTCCAACGGAGTATTAACTCCTCCGTTCTTTTGCCTTTTTCTCTGAAATAAATTATCCTTTTTCTTTGATTTTCTTATCATTTACTTATATCAAAGTAGTCATTACGTATGTAAAATTTCGTTTCATTTTTACGACTCCTTCTTGGTGCGCTAATTTTTTTGTCCATGAGTGTATATGTATATATATATATATATATTGTTTATTATATCTATGAAATGTAGAAATTAAATGTTTATCATTCCTAGAATGTAAGCCATTACGAAACAAAAGAAGTTTAATAACCAGTAGACAAAAGGTATATAAATGTTCTCTCTCTATTAAGTTCTGTAAATTTTATTCACTCTAACTTTGAATTCAAGTGAATAATCACACAAGAATGTCACATCAAAGGTGCCATAGTTAGAAGTTGTTAACTATATGCATATTTATGTTTGCTGAATTTTTTGCATTTTATTTTGCATATCTGTTGTCAGCAAACTGTAAAACTCTTGACGAAGTAAAATGGCGTTGGCTTTACAAACTTTGTATATTTACTCCTGATGCAAGAAAAAAATTATATTTTATGCAATGTAACTCCTCCGTATGAATCAT